>JAJOOE010001027.1:0-31193 GCA_036250405.1 Solanum raphanifolium
GGTTTGCCCTTAGTCCCTATTTCCCGTTAATTAATGTTGAATGTACTTCCGCGACCGATGAAGTGTGATGACAAGTTTGAGAGGCTTGTTTGGGGTTCCTTCGGGTTCCTCATTCGCCATGTCACGTCTAGGCCCTAGGCTTGGGTCGTCACAAGTATCCATTGTCGATTATAGATGATCTTTTTGACCAATTGCAAAGTGCTTCCATTTTCTCTACGATTGATCTAAGGTCTGGTTAGCATCAGTTAAAGAATAGGCCTGAGGATATACCAAAAATGACATTTAGGACACGCTATGGGCACTATGAGTTTCTAGTTATGTCGTTTGGATTGACCAATGCGCTTGCAACTTTCATGAGTTTGATGAATGGTATATTCAAACCATTTCTTAATTCATTTATTATAGAATTTATTGATGACATTTTGGGTTTATTCAAAAAGTGAGGAAGAGCATGCCGACCATCTTCGTATTATACTGGGTGTTCTTGGGAAACAAAATTTATATGCGAAATTTTCTAATTGTGAATTTTCGTTGACTTCGGTTGCATTTTTGTGGCATGTAGTTTCAAAAGAAGGGGTAATGGTAGATCCCCAAAAGATTGAAGCAGTCAGGAAATGGGTCCGACCTAGTTCCGTTACTGAAATTTAGAGTTTGGTGGGGCTCGCTAGCTACTATCGTCACTTGTGAAAGGATTAAGGTCAGATTTGTATATTCAAGTTTATAGGTGACAACATTCAAGAAGTTTTGGTAAGGGACGGTCAGATAATGAACAACATTACTTTGGGAAATGCATTTAGTATTGTTGTCATAACTTGTATAGGTTGTTTACCGAATGATGAAATTAAGTTATGCCAATTGAGGTTAGAAATGATACTATGATTTCCTTGATTAATGGTATATCAAGGAGAGTCATGATACGACTACTAAAATATCAACAATGCTTACTTCATTAAGTTAATAGGTATGTTACAATTGTGGAGAACCTGGACATATGAGAAGGAAATCATCAAGACCATGGAGCCCAGGTAAATGGTAATGCGGGTAGGGGAGTAGTGCAGCCAGGCAAGGAGGTTGCTCCTCAAGATGACAGAGCTCAGTTTTATGCCTTTTCAGGCAAGACCGAGGCTGAGGGTCTTATATAGTGATCAAAAGTACTATTATTGTTTGTGACTAGATGGCTAATCTGTTGTTTGATTCGGGTTCTACTTATTCTTATGTGTCCATGCAATTTGCCTCAGAATTTGATATGATTTAAGATATATTTGATGCCCTCATCCATGTTTCTACCCCAGTTGAAGAGTTGGTCATAGTCACCCCTGTATATTGTGTTGTCCTATTGTTTTTATCGATTTTTAGACTTGGGTTGATTTGGTTATCCTGGATATGACTGACTTGATATAATCTTAGGCATGACTTGGTTGTCCCCCTATTATGTTGTGCTTAATGGTAATACTAACTTAGTAACTCTAGAGATCTTTGGTAGGGAAAAGTTAGAGTGGGAAGAGGTGTACAAGCCTAAGCCAACTAAGATCATATCTTTCGTGCGGGCTAGGAAACTGGTGGGGCAGGGTTGTTTGGCTTATTTAGCTCATATTCAGGATATTGAGGTTGAGTCTCCCTCTATTGAGTCTATTCCTGTGGTGTCAGAATTTAGAGAACTGTTTCCTACTGATTTTCCTGGTATACCTCTGGATAGAGATATAGATTTCTGCATTGAGTTGGAACCTGGTACTCGTCCCATTTCCATCACTCCGTAGCGTATGGCTCCGAAAAAATTAAGAGAGCTTAAGGCTCAAATCCAAGAACTTCCTTATAAAGGTTTAATCCGTCCTAGGGCTTCCCCATGGGGTACTCATGTCTTGTTTGTTAAGAAGAAGGATGGTAGTATGAGGACTGGTGATTTTATCAGAAGCCATAATGGGGTGGATTAATACCGTAATGACAAGCTTATGGATAAGGAAAGTTCCATTGAGTATACTTGGGTGAAGGAAATTGAAGTATTTTATTAAGAAAGTATGTATAAACTTAGGTTAGTGCTTTGAATTTGATGAGTTTACCTGAGTTTGAGGAGTCGTGTTGATGAAAAGGTTGACTTCGTAGTAATAGTCAAGGCTGATTGAGAGTAATGGTAATAAGACTTCATGTTAGATTGTGACGAGATGCAACTATATAATAAAATTGTTGGTTAAGCAAATTTTTGTATAGTAATTACGACTTGCGAGTATCTAAGGTTGTGGTTTTATAATATTTTTTGAGTAACTTGGTTGTATGGAAAGTTTTAAAAGATGGTGGGACACCACTCGAATAGAATTTAAAGAGCTAGAGTCATGATGAAGAAAAATAGTGGGATGTAGTACAACCTTTAGAGATAGGCAAGAGCAATAATATTTTTAATTGATTGCAAAGGCTAAAGATATATCTTCAGAGGGGTAGATAATTGGGTTCAGAGATGCGTGATTTCATTCGTTTTGTTGTGGCTATCGTAATAGTGTCACAAGTCATCAAGTTGGTTAAAAAAATTTGGAAAATACTTGAGAAAAGAGTGTACATACATTAGCTCGAGTGTGATGATAAGTTCTTTGTTTTTATTTTGAGTTTAATAATGAATATGATTAAATTGTTAGTAAAAGATAATGTAAGATCAATGGAGATGCGATCATTGATAAGTGAAGATCCATGAATTCATTAAAATCTTCAAGGTATAAGCTAATGTTGATAGATAATGGGATTGTGTTATACGGTTGAATTTACAATTCAAAATTTTCATTATAAATCTACATTTGTGGTGATATATTGTGTCAAGGTATGAATTTCCAAGGTAAGAAATGATCAATTGTATCAGGGATTGAGCATTTGGATGGATTTACATCTAGGTTAAGTCGTAAAGTTGATTACTGTTGATTGTTAAAGTACCTAAGAAAGCTTTTCATTTAAAAAGTGTTGGTTTAGAGTAAGGTAAATGGTCAGAATGTTCATGACGATTGTTAGTCTTGAGAGTGTGGACTTCAGTGGAATGTGTGACAGTATCTGGAGTCAACTCAATAGATGTGACGGGTATCGACTCTTCAGATGAAAACCTTTAGTTTTATTCAATAGAAGAGTACTATCTTGCTTATGAGAATTTGTAGAAGAGTTACCATGAGTATTTGTGGTTGTCTGGCAATCTTAATATTCCTCTAGTGGTCGAGGTCATGTATTGATTATGTGTAAATGAATGTGGGGGTCATTAGGTCATATTCTAGTGTTCTTAAGGGTAATCTACAATCATAATTGCTAAATCTAGCATTCGATAGTGTGGTTAGAGGGTTTGTATTCTTGGACATATCCCTCAATGAGTATCTGATGTCTAAAGATCAAATATTTATAACTTAAGCTTATGGAAATTTGTGTTCTGAGATGAGATGTTGATAAGGACTATGATTGTTTGGGTATTATGAGTGTGAGTTGGTTTGTTCGGGTTCACTTCTAATTGTAGCGAGTATTGATTTAGAACTTTATCATAGTTATGTGTGAAAAGATTCTTCCTGATGTTGTGTCAAAGTCCTTGATAACATATCACAGACATGTGAACGATCAACTTTGGTGGTTATAGGGAATATCTTTGTTGTTAGTAAGTGCACATACAACAATAATTATCACTCGAGTATTGTGACGACTTCATTGAGGCATTGTATGGAAGGATGTGTAGGTATTAAATTGGTTAGTTTGGGGACAAAGATTATATCATACAGTGAGACTCAATTGTGTTAGAAAACACATTCTGTATGAAGAAGAACCGGTTGAAATTCTTGATTTCGATGTTCGGAAGTTAAGGATATGAGGGACAAGTATCCCATGTTGTTCATCAATTCAGATACTACTCTACCCTTACTTTAGCAAGTCTTTCCTAGTTGATCACTTGGGGACGAGTGATGGGTATATTGGTATCTATTGTAACAACCTAATTCCGTCGTTAGGGAAAAGCCAATTGAGAAAGAATTGGACTACAAAAACTTTTGAGTAGTAACTTGAAATTTCCTAGCCTAGTCCAGATTTGAATGAAATCAGAGTTAGGCAAATCTATAGAAATCTGTTAATAAATAACAAGTGTGATAATGAAATTTATTGCGTGAGTGGATAGCTAAGATATTAAGGAACCCGTAAAACTTTACGGAATTGAATTTGGGCTAGTAGAACTCACGAAATTGATCTTAGCTTGAACGGGTGTTTTCTGATAGTTGTGGGATAAAGGTGTGTTGTGAAATGGAAGTTTGGAGTTCTTAATTCGACATTATATTTCTGTGCAAGTCACTGTGGTGGGCTGGGGGGCGCCATAGCGAGACATTCGCGATTTAAGTTGGAAATAAAACCCAAAATCGCTTTATTTTGGAAGTTTCACCTTTGAGAGATAGGAGACGATCCCAGGTGCTTTCTTGACAGTTTTCCACCATTTTTTAGGCTAAAGGTAATCTTTTAACTCCCCGAATCAATTTTTTTATTCGTAGAATGTAAATTCGATGGTGATTATAGATGGGGGAGGGTTTTGATCTAGAAATTATGGTGGAAAAAACCCTAATATGGGTATTAGGATCTTGCGTTTGGTATAGGGTTATTGGGTTTGTTATAATCTGAATAATTAGACCTTTGATTGTTGATCCTTGTGTATATTAATTGTTTGTAGACCTAGAACAAATGAAAAGAATATGGAAAGGGAAGATTCAATGTCTTAGGGGATTCAAGCTTGGATTCGAGGTAGGTGATGGTTGTGATTTCATGTTTGTGTGATATATGTTTGTAATTGCTTTATTGTACTGCATGTATGTGTGTGAATGTTGCATTATTGATCACACTAATCGTATATGAGTATGACTGAAGAATTTTATACCACGAATAAACTCTTGATTCTATGATTATGAGTATGTACATTGTGATTGTGATTGTGGTTGGAACACTCCGAAAAATAGTAGACTAAACTAGAGCTAAACGTAAGGGTTAAAAATTATAAAATCACTCCCCGTGGATTAGTTGACCATATAGAGTTAAAATGAAGGCTACAAGAGTCAAGGACAAAGGGCAAGTGCCATGGCAAAGTTGTTGTGCCAAGGCAAAGGGGTAAGGCCAAGGTTGCCCAAAGCTTGGAGCACACTGCCCAACTTCACGGCCATCACCATGGCTCATGGGAGGCCTCGTAAAGTTGCCTTGGCCAAAGAGGAGTAGCCACCAAGTGGCCTAGCTACTGTCTCAAGGTGCACGAGAGGGACCACGGCTAGTAGTCTTGAACCTCGGCTCGTGGAGACCCTCGTGATGATGCCTTGGGCAAGTGAGCTTAACGCCCTAAGTAGCATAGTTACTGCCTAAAGGACCATGGCTCGTGGACGCCCTCGTGGGAATGCCTTGGGCAAGTGAGCTTAAGGCACCAAGTGCCTAGCTACTGCCCCAACTTAACGAGTGGGACCGTGGCTTGTGGTCATGACCTTGGCTCGTGGGGGCCCTCGTCGTGCATGGGCGTGGTCACTTAATGAAGGGTAAATAAGTCTTTTCCTATTTTAGTCCAATTAAAGTGAGGTCATTTTGGGTAAGTTTGGGGTCACTATATAAGTGTTTTTAAGTCAAAATTTCCAAAACTAACTTATTTTTCACAAACACCCAAATCAAACCAAAAGTTCATCTTCCTCGTAATATTCTTCTCTCTAAAACTCAAAGAAGAAGAAGAATAGAATTGGAGCTAGGGTTTGGCGGATTCAAGGCTTCTTCCTCAGATTCTTTGAAGATTCTTTGTCAAGGTATGGTGGCTTTTTATCTATGGGTAGCTTTCACCTATAGAGTCCCTTCAAAACTTGATTTCAAAGCTCTCAATATGCCCAAAAGCTTGGGTTTCAATCTAAGTCATGGGTTCTCTTTCCAAACATTTTCAATGGTTGATTTATGATGGATTATGATTGAATAGATGATTTATTGTTGATTTATGATGAAATCCCCCCAAGAACCCATGAATCCCCCATATTACTAAATTGTGATTTCATGTTGTGGGTTGATTGATTATAGAAGCATGTCAATTGATTACGTCTATATTGATTGAGTTTATTGAATCATGATATTCTCCATATCTGATGTAGTAATTTGAGATGGTTGGGTTGAATGTGATTCATTGTCCTTGAAGGGAAAATTATGAGGGTTTGTACATGTTTATGAGAATTGTGTATGAGCTTATGATTCACTTAGAGAGTGAAGATTCTATGACTATGGTGTAATTGTGGTATTGTTGAAAGATTATTCTCCCCATACCCTTACACATGACTATGCATGAAATGTCTATGACTATGATAATGTTGTTGTGTTGATTGAAAGGCTATTCTCATGAACACACTATGACCATGATGTGGAAGGTTTACTCACATTTTAATGATTCTAAAGGTTGAAAGGCTATTCTCATCTATTGAATCTATGAGCTATCATGATACCATGTTGGTTTGAGTGCTAGGGCATTCTTTCATGAACGTGAACCTAAGTTAAGACTTAACATGAATATTTAAGGGAATTATGCTTAGCATCGAGTGGATATTGATTTCACGTATTAGGACACTTCATCCAATAGTAAGTACAACAATCATAAAGTAGTAATATAACCCAACTAGTGAGTTGGGGTCGAGTCCCAAAGGAGTGGTTTGTAATTGAGAATCAATAGGCAAGTAAGAATATGCTCAAGTCAATCATAGCTAAAAACATTTACCAATAAGAGCATGGTTCAAATTAGGGGCGACTCAAGTGTCAAATATCAGGGGGATTTGTTTCAACTATTAGCTACAACATCAAATAATACGAAAATAACAAGTATAGAGACGGGTTCTTGGGATTTGATCAGATTATAGGCTAAGGTAGACAATCGGGTAATTGCAATTAATAGTGAATAGTTGTAAATTAGTGAATAAGCTAGACTTTTATGGGGGTAATCTTTCTTTCAAACAATTTACCTCGAATCAAATTGGTTTCTCTCGAACACCAATAAGCAGCAATTAAGAACAACCTTCGCTTTAGAGCATTCACTTTCTCGAGCTGAATGTGTGGAAAAGGGTTTCAGGTTCACTCTGTCAAGCTGAACCCATGACAACCCAATACCCATAGACCATTGATTCAGTAACTTTTGTTTTGAAACCTCTCTCTCGAGAAAGCCACAAACACAAAGTTAGGATTGTATTTGCAACTACAACCCATTAATTTCAACCATAATTACTGAACAAAATCACTTTTAAACAGCATTTACACTATCAATTAACAATACCCAGCAGCTAAATCAACCCATAATCACACCCCAAGAATTTGAGTTTTTGCCGGACATCATGAAAAGGTAAAAATTGTTACCAAATTGTGTTTCCATCAACTGGGTAGGATTGATACAGTCTTTACAAAGGTCTAAGATGAAGAAACTTCAACACCCACTTCCAATTTATTAGAAATGGAAATCTTCAAAGCTAAGGAGAAAATGTCTCTGAAACTCAGTTTTAAGCTCTCTAACTTGAAAACTGAATAAAAATGAAAACTATTGAATGTTAAATACTAAACTAAAGATTTAAAAACATATTTATAGTCGCCCGAAAATGTGCTGTGAAGGACCATTCGGTGCAATAAGTCGGGATCGCTAATCCACCCTTTGGTCAATTCTATCGCCTTTTTGCTTTGGTCTTTAGCAAGTTCAAGCTCTATAACTTTGGGCGATATGGTAGTGCATCGCGGAACCGTTTGCCGACTCGCCAATTGCTCGTTTCTATCACCTACTCGATTTTCTCTTACAGAGCTTGGCACACTGGAACATTATGTGAGACATCAACCATTTGGCGATTCACCCAATGGATTAGGGGATCCTCAGGCCTTCTTTTCTTCGTCTTTTCAGCTACCTTGTTCCTTTTTGTTCATTAGTGACCATGATTTGTTCCTCGATCCAAATACTTGAAATTTAAGGATTTACATTTGTTATTGGCACAAATATGCATTTTAGGACACTAAATCTATTAAAAGAAGCCCTAAATGAGTCCAAATCATGGACTCATCCACACCCCCAACTTAAACTTTTGCTTGTTCTTAAGTAAAACTCAAGCTCAACAATTCAAAAAGGATGTCTCAAACAGTGCTACACAAAACTCAATCATGAATCCACACAAAAAGACTTAACTTACTCGTGCAAGGATCAATTGTGCACTCAAAGATTCAAGTTGTGACTCACCATTATCAAAGAATCTCAAGCCACAATAGTTGCTTCAAATGCAAGTTCAAGCTCAATAAAGGTACTCAAATGCCGTCACACAAAGAATCATTCCATATTCGCACATAACGGTTCACAACTTAAAGCTCCGAAATCAAATGCAACACTCACACTCACAAAGATGAACACAATGCATAATTTCACCCATAAGTTTGCCCGTATTTTCCAATCAACACTTGCTTCAGCTCACTCAAGATCAAAGGTCTTTTAAAGGCTTGTAATGGGGCTGAGTGTAAATGTATGGTCATTTAGGCTTAGTGACTTCTATCCTCATGAAATGTGGTGTGCACAACACTTCAGTTCCTCTTCTTTATCATTCTCATTCAAGCTTAAAAGTCACCCATTATTCACTTTCCATGGATTGCTTGGACACCCCATTTTCTTTGCACTTTCACAACTTTATTTCACAACTTTTTCATTCTTTTCTTATTTTTCTCTTTTTTTTTATGTGGAGGGGTTCCATTTTTTTCTCAAAACCATGGGTCAAAGAGGACTTTCTTGCACTTCTCGATTTACCTTCTCTTTTCACCACACCCCCAACTTAGGCTTTTGGCCTAAATTGGCTATTACGCAAACCACAAATCATGATGATTATGGGTAATGGGTCAAGCAAGGTCACATTTTTATCAAGTTTCTTCAAAGAAAAGGCTAAGGCTCAAAGGGTGTTCAAACGGGGTTGAAACACTCACAAGGTAGGCTACAAAATAGATATAATGTCAAATTTTGTCACACTCTTCAAAGTTGCTTAAGATCATATCAAGAGATTGCATAAATTAGTCAATCGGACCGACGAGGCAAATTCAAGGTGTCATCAAACATGTTTCACGGTAAGCTCATCACACAAGGAATTGACACTAATGTCAAACAAGACTCCACACTTTGGCTAGTGTACAAGTCTCATCACAAGAGACTCAATTCGATACTTGGCTAGTCACCACAAGATGCAAAGAGTTCACACATTGCCTATACAACTTTATTTGGCCTCATCGTAGCCGCACATTCATTTTTATTCAATTATGAGTACTATTCAAGTCATCAGTACTGATCAAGACCAATACTCAAATTTGCAAGAGAACAACCACATTCAAACAAAAACAAGAGATGGCACAATTTTTTCGGAAGGATCCAAAAATCATTTAAAATTAAAAACAAGGAGCCACAAGCTCAATCATCCGCAAAAACAGTGTAACACAAGATTATAGCTCCAACCCAAATATATACACAAAATGAGAGAGTCACAAAAGGTCACAAAATGAGGGCCTCACCCCACCACAACTAAAAATCATTTGTCCTCAAATGCAATAAAAAATATCCAAAAGTCAAAATAAAGTAAGACAGAGAGGGAGGTAAAGAAAGGATCATGTCTACTCAATCACTCCATCTGTGTGGTCATCAGTGCCCAAAGTAGTGCTCTGGTCTCGGGACTCAGTACCCGGAGTTACCTCAGAAAGACAAGCTCCACCGGATCCACCCATGGATGCCTCTGTCAGTGATGTATGGATCACCGACTACACAATGGTCTTCTCAAGATCTGGCAAGTCTCCATATATACTCTCCGACCTGATCTCAATCAGCTCCTCATCGGTCTCGGTATCCGACTCATAAAATGCTGCGTCATCCCTATGCACATATCTGGTGGTAGCCGGAGGAATCTCAAGAGCGTATAAATCATCTGCACACTCTAGTAATTAAGTGAAATCTGTAGACTTTAGATAGTCTACATCCTTCCTTTGATTAGCTACTTCAGCTTTCAAAGTCATAACCTCGGAGGTCTCCCCCTGCCTACTCTCACAGGCCTCAACTCTCGTGGTGAGAGTGTCAATAGAAGTCTGGAAGGGTTCAGTGCAGCAATGATGGAACTCTCGATCATCCAAGGGATGTCTCTCATAAGTCTGGTAGCCCTCACGTCAACTGAATGACTTAGGTGTCCCATCTTTAGGAGCACAGCCTGAGTAATCTTGGTGGGCTGGGATGAGGTTGATGCACATAGGGCCTGTGAATTAAAACGATGGGTAGAAGTATCTGAAGGTTCGGAGGTCGGAGTAGGCGAGGATGCCTCTGCAGGTATAGATTCGACGTCCACCTTCGGGGATATATCCACCAGAGCTGCCCTCCTCCTGTCAGCCTCCTCTCGAGTGTACTCGGCCTCAATGTGCCGGATGTTAGTGGAGGAAGACGGGGCAACCTCAAAATCTCTCACATCATCTCGGGGTACTACAACACACCGACAAAGCTCCGTGATCAGGACCGGGAATGGCAATTAGGTCTGACTCTATTTGGCCCTCATGGACATCTCTTGCTCAATGATAAGGCCTAGATCAATACACATTTTGGATATGATAGACAACAGGCACGCCGCCTTAGGATGGCGGAGGATAGACTCATTTTGGGATGGCATAACTGTGCTGCTGATAACGCCATACCAGAACCGTGCAACAATACTTAGGTCTCTCTTCTCAATGGGAACTCCTGCCTCGATTCACCTCGGGGTTTTATCGGAAATCAGAGGTGCCAGTCAGTCCTTTAACTCATCTTGTGACTGAGCGATAGGCCATCCTTCGTAGGGACTTGAGGAATGCAGAGCTCTGTCCAAAACATTGTTAAAGTACTCACTGTTACACCCAATTTCCTTTCCTCTAACAATGACCGACTTCACTGGTCTGAACTCTCTAGCCTTCTTCTTGTTCTTTGGAACCAGGTCACTATACATTGTATAGAACTCCCAGACCTATGAAGGAATATAAGGGCCTCGGGGCTTAGTGAACAACTCAAATCTGTGGAAATAGATGGTGTCCCTCACATCTGAATACTTGCCCTCCAGGCCTTCTGTCGATAGCAACTTCTCCTCGTGGATGGTTCGAAAACCATCACCTTTCAATTTGTTCCGAAACCTAGGAGGAGGGATGACTTGTGAAATATGATCCACATGAGGTGCCATAGCTGGAACTGACTCTACTGGTGTAGGAGCTGGAGGGACTCTAGCTAAGTCAGGGTGAAATCTAGCTCGGATCTCATTCCAGCGGGATTGCATGGGCTGGTCGTCCTCAGGCTCAGATAAAGCAGCCCAGGAGTCAGCAGTTAGTCTCTCAGATGTAGGACTTTTGCTCCTGTTCTGACCTCCAGTTGAAGGCTCTTGCCTTCCTTTTTTGGAGGATTTGATCCCCTTCATTTATTGTGATACCCCGTACTCCTTTCCTAGATGGCTTGTCGATGTTGGTCCTGATCAGGTCTACAAAACATCGGGAAAAAGTTAAAAATATTTTAATCAACAGCACAACAAAAATAAATGCTGACAGACTCGCCGAACAGGTCGGTGAGTCACCGAATCGCTTTGGCGAGCTAGATTGGGCTCCCCTAAAGGATTGGCTCAACATTCTCAGAAAAATTTGACAACTCGGTGATGGGAAGGCCTTTCGGCGAGCAAGGATTAGACCACCGAAACATAGAGTGCAATTTAAGCTATAGGGGTGCAAACAAAGGGTGATCAAGAAGACTTTCGGACACTCGGTGACCTCAAGCTTCTCTTCGAAAGTTGCAGAGTCAAACAACAAGTATAGCAAGAAATTAAAGGTGAGATGGTGAACTTCGGTGAACCGCCGAATGGTTCGGCGAGCTCGACCCAACTCACCAACCGACCCAACGTGCCTACTTTCAACCCAACTTCTCAAATTCAACCCCCCAACCCCCGAAAATAAGATCAAAGCATGCACTTATTAAATTAAGCATGTCCCATAACACCCATTACCCCAGGATACTCAGACTTCTCTCGGTTTTGCCAAATTTGGCCATTTGACGCCTTTTACCCTTAAGAATGACGTCACCTGCTCTATCATTGAGAAAAATAAGTCATTTGGCACAACTACAAGCTACTTAGACTTTGCCTGACTAGACTCAACAACGTGCAAGCACAAATCCACAACCATTAGCCAATTTTAAGGCTCAAAACTACGGGATGTCAACAATATAAACATTACGGGCAAGATTATCAAATTAAAACAGGAATTCAAACAAATTAACACTAACAGAGAGGCTCGGTACATGACAACAAGATAAGATCATTGCAAATGAGTTCAAAATTTTAAAAATAAACTTGGGGTTCGGAAAACCAAGCATAAATGCTGAAAAAGATAAGATTGAAATGCTAGGCGGCAATGTGATACCAATACGAGCACAAATCAACGACTAAAATACTCTAAAAATGTAAAAAATATTGAAACTAAAGTGCGGGTGTGAGTTTGTGAAGTTTGAATGTAAGGGAAAGTGAAAGATTTGGAAGTTTAAACATTTGGACTTAAAAAAACCGTCGAGTTGTCGCCCATTAGGCAACATTATTAGTCGTTCTCGCCGACCCACTCGGCAACACGCCGAGTGGTCACTTACCTCGCCAAGTTTTATAGGACCCTCAGTTGATGTGGGGGTCCGTACGGTAGTTTAGATCACGATCGCTGACCTGGTCAGTGAGTCGCCAATAGTTTCCTAGGCTTGCCGAGTTTTACAGAATCCAATGTGAAATTTTCTTGAGTCCAACGGTGGTATGGGTCGGGGTCGCCGACCTCTTCGGCGATTAACCAACTGCACCTTTAGCTCACTAACCTGCACTTTTCAAACACTTTCCACACTTCGACCTGCACAATTAACACACCATTATTTCTTAAAGAAAAAATAAAGCGATAAACAGTTGGGTTGCCTCCCAAGAAGTGACTTAGTTAACGTCGTTGTACGACACAACTGCCCACTTAAGTTCCATTAGTGATGTTGCCTCATTTTCATAAGGCCACTCCACTTTTGGCTCTGGGTAGAGAGAAGACAACACTTGGTTCATATGGGACCCTAGTAGCTAAATGAGCATAGAATGAGAGATCATCATCTGGTTTAGCATCAAGACATTCTCTCTTATCTCCTTCAACATTATGTCGTGTTCTTCGACTTTTTGTAGAATCAGTAAGAGGACCTCTTCAATTTGCCCGCCCTCCTATTTCTTCAAATTTTGATGCTCGTAAGGGTGGATGTACTTGTCCTTCTTTTTGGATAGCACCTCCAAGTCCTTGACTTTTTGGGCAAAGGTATCTAGCTGACCCAGCAATGTGACCAAGTCTTGGTCCTTTTCTTTCTCCATCTTCTCCTTGTTGGTTTTGACCACACAATCAAGGAGCTGGGCTGGGTCTCATAGGAATGTCACATCAAGCAGCCCGAAGAGAGTTGGTCTGCCATTATTCTATTTTCGAGGCTAAAAGCCCGATAAAAACATTCCAGAAGTAGTTTATCCGAAATCCCGTGAGTTGGGCATTGTTGCGATAGGATTTTAAATGTTTGCCACAACTCATATATGGACTCACCCTCTAATTGCTTGAAATTTAGGATCTTATCCCTAAACATCATAAATTTTGAAGGAGGGTGATCCAATAGGTTACTATTGCTACCAAATATGCTCCAAGTTTCTACTCGAAACAACAACACACAAGCCAAAACTGTAAATTAGGTAAGTATCACTATAACTAACAAGAACAAAATTCAACTTAACTAAAAAATGTCAAGTAGCACTAGTTTCCCAGCAGCGGCGCCATTTTGATTTCACGTATCAGGACACTTCATCTAATACTAAGTGCCAACGATCGTAAAGTAGTAATATAACCCAACTAGTGAGTTGGGGTCGAGTTCCAAGGGAGTGGTTTGTAATTGAGAATTAATAGGCAAGTAAGAATATGCTAATGTATATCATAGCTAAAACCTTTCACAAATAAAAGCATGGTTTAAATTAGGGGCGACACAAGTGTCAAATATAAGGGGGATTGTTTCAACTGTCAACTACAATAACAAATAATACGAAAAAAACAAGTATAGAGACGGGTTCTTGAGATGTGATCGGATTATGGGCTAAGGTTGACAATCGGGTAATTGGAATTAATAGTGAATAACTGTAAATCAGTGAATAAGCTAGAATTTAATGGGGGTAAACTTTCTCTTGAACAATTTACCCCGAATCAAATTGGTTTCTCTCGAACACCAATAAGTAACAATTAAGAACAACCTTCACTTTAGTCCATTCACTCTCTCGAGTTGAATGTGTGGAAAAGGGTTTAGGGTTCACTCTATCGAGCTGAACCAATGACAACCTAATACCCACAGACCATCAATTCAGCAACTTTTGTTTTAAAACCTCTGTCTTGAGCAAGACAAAAAAATGAAGTTAGGATTGTATTTGCAACCACAACCCATTAATTTCAACAACAATTACCGAACGAAATCACTTTTAAACATTATTTACACTATCAATTACCAATACCCAGCAACTAAATCAACGCATTATCACATAATCACACCCATAGAATTAGGGTTTTAGCTAGATATCATAAAAAGGAAAAACTCCTTACCAAGTTGTGTTTCCATCAACTGGGTAGGATTGATGTAGTCTATACAAAGGTCTATGATGAAGAGTCTTTAACACCCACTTCCAATTTCTTATAAATGGAAATCTTCAAATCTTCAAAGCTAAGGAGAAAATGTCTCTAAAACCTAGTTCTAAGCCCTATAACTTTAAAACTGAATAAAAATGAAAACTATTGAATGTTAGATACTAAACAAAAGTTTTAAAAACGTATTTATAGTCGCCCAAAAATGTGTTGTGAAGGACTATTTGGCAACAATAAGTCGGGATCGCCGATCCACTCGGCCATCCGTCCTTTGGCCAATTCCATCACCTTTTCTATTTGTCCTTTAGAAACTTCTAGCTCTGTAACTTTGGGCAATATGGCACTGCATCGGGGAACCGTTCGGTGACTCGCTGACTGCTCTTTTCTATCGCCTACATGATTTTCTCCTTCAGGGCTTGGCACATTGGAATATTAGGTGAGACATCAGCCATTCGGCGATTCACCCAATGGATTAGGTGATCCTCAGGCATTCGTTTCTTCGTCCTTTCAGCTGCCTTCTTTTTTTTTGCTCATTAGTGTCCATGCTTTCTTCCTCAATCCAAATACATGAAATTTAAGGATTTACATCAGTTATTGGCACAAAATATGAATTTGAGGATACCAAATCTATTAAAAAGGGGCCCTAAATGAGTCCAAATCGTGGACTCCTCAGCTATGAATATGAGATGGAAGCGTTTACGCCAGGTATACTGGCTTCCCAATGGGTTCCTTTTACGCCAGTCAGTCTGGGTTCCCAAAACCAATATCTCATGAGATGGAAACCTTTTACCTCAGTTAGTCCGGGTTTCTAGTAGCAATCTCATTATCCCGTAACTATGTACTCATATAGGTGTTTAGCTAGTGGATCAACCTAAGCTAACAAACTAGTTTTACCTTAAGGAAGTAGGACACCTCTTTCCAATCTAGGGTAGTACACCGGATTCCATGTAGCTCACATGGTCTATGTCGGTTAAAGCTATTTCCCTACATGACAAGAATATGAACAATGACATGAACATGAACGTGAACTATACTTATTACTTCTCAAGAAGCTCTGCTTAGTGTGAGTAGGGGTATGGGACTTTAATTATGCATTACACAAGTAGACTTTGAAAGGGGTTATGGTGTGGTTTTTTATGCTATGAAGATATATGAATTTATGAATGTATGATATGGATTGTTGCTAAGAGTGTCTTTACTTGCTACAAGTTATCAAAATGAATATTTTCCTTGTCTATGAGTATTGGATATGGATATGTTCAAGGTATGACATGCATGACTATGGTGACCTAAAAGTTGTACTTTGTATTAAATAAGATTATGGAATCTTGTCTATGCATTGCACAAGTATAGCATATGGTTGCTTAGGAAATGGGTTGACTTATGTATTTACACTAATGTGCATTATGACTCTTTAAGTATATAAAATTCTTGGTTTTAGCTAAATATTCCCTTTTTGCATTATTTAAGGATTTTGATGCATGACTTCAATACTTGATTAAAGAAGAATGTCATTCGGCAATGCTCCATGATAATTTGGATATCTCACGTTTGATGGTGTATGCTCAACAAGTTGAAGAGTCAAGACTTAGGAAGAAGAATAGGGAGGTTAAGATATCAAGGACCGATGATGGGAATTCTTACAAAGGTAAGTTTGAGGGTCAAGGTCGACCAAGGTTCAAGAGAAGGTTCTCCAACCAAGGCTCTTCTAGTTCTCCAAGGTTCAACAAAGATAGCGTGTCTAACCCTAAGTCTCAAGGAGGAAAGAGTGGTGGATCTTCTCTGGTGAGGCCTACTTGTGCCAAGTGCAGCAAGAAACATGGTGGTAAGTGCCTAGTTAAAACGGATGGTTGCTAAAGTTGTGGGAAGAGCGGTCATATGATTAGAGATTGTCCCATGCTTAAGAATCAAGGAAGAGAGGGCAAGCAAGTCCCTCCTAGCGATTCAAATTCTGATGCTCCTAAGAAAAATAGCTTCTATGCTCTTCAATCCCGAGGTGACCAAGAGACCTCCCCGGATGTGGTGGCCAGTATGTTACAAGTATTTTCTATTGATGTATATGCATTGTTAGATCACGGTGCCACCTTGTCCTTTGTGACACCTTTTGTAGTGATAAAATTTGAAATACTCCCCAAAGTGTTAGTAGAGCCTTTTTCAGGTTCTAGCCTGGTTGGTGACTCGGTGGTGGCAGAAAGAGTCTATAGGATTTGTCCTATTTATTTATCCCATAAAGTTACCTTGGTAGTATGGTGGATTTAGACATGTTAGATTTTTATGTGATTTTGGGTATGGATTGGTGGCATGCATGTTATGCCTTTATTGATTGTAGGACTCGGTTAGTTAAGTATCAATTTCCAAATGAGTCTATTTTAGAGTGGAAGAGGAGAAATACTATCCCTAGAGGTCAATTTGTCTGTTGTCTCAAAGCTAGGAAAATGATCTCCAAAGGTTGTATCTACCATATTGTGAGGGTTATGGATGTTGAATCCAAAACCCCTCCTCTAGAGTCGACTTTTGGTAGTAAATAAGTTCCCGGATATTTTTCCCAATGATTTGCACGATTTTTTTCTCCCAAGCGGGAAATAGACTTTGGTATTGATCTTGTAACACCCCGTACCTGAAAACAGACCTCAATACAGATTACCAGAAGTTACAGATGCAACCCACGGTTACCACCCATGGATCGTACGGTGACCCACGACCTATGTTTGTGGTCTATCTTTTGCATCTACATCCTTCCCCAGAAACCCCCAATAAGCTTGTCAAAGGGTCAGCCTACGGTAGGACCTGCAGATTATAGGTCAGACCATGGTCCGTGATTCAGGATCGTAGGTCAGACACTATGCTTCCAGCTCCTAGCTATGATTGACGGTTGACCAGTACGGACCATCAGTCAATCGACAGTCCGTCGGTCCCATCCGTTATTGACCTCGATGACTTTTAAATCAGGGGTCTTTTGGTCTTTTGCTTATGCGTTGGACCCCTAAACTACGTAGTTTTTGTTAGTTTTAGCCTAGAAACATAACTAGAACTTACCTAAGTCAAATCATTTATCAAAACATAGAAAAATTAGAGCGTAAAAGAACAAAGAGGTCAAGACACATAGTTCAAGAACGTATCAAGGTACCATGAGTTCCAGCTCCAAAATCAAATGATTTCTCCATGGAATTCGTCACCAGGTTTGTGGGATTTCACTAGTGGGTTCTTTTCACAGATTAGATCTCCTGATTTCAGTCAGAATCTTGATTTCCTTAACGTTATCTGGACCTAGGGTTTCTTGAATGATAGAATTGTTGGGTTTTAGCTGTTATAATGATCCCAAATCATATCATCATATTGTAGTACTGTTCTTCCCATATTCATGCATAAACTCAGAACCCTTGCTATGTAGTTCTTTTAGTTCATGAATTACACATGCTAGGCCAATTAATTTAGTTAGATCTGTAAACATGCCTCAGTTGCAAATAGATTATTATCAGTATATTAATGTTGCATTCTTATTTTGCATGACAGTATTTAAGCTATCCAGTGTTATAGCATTTTAGTCATAAAGTGTTAACTACCTAATCAATTGGGAGAAGCTTAATACTAAGTAGACTAGGTCCAGTCACCACCAAGTCCCAGAACTACGTGCCTCGTAGGATAAGTCACCTATGTTGGGCATTAAATTTTAGTGATCAAGCCATCATGCCTCTATACCTCTGGCATGGTATATTGGGTCCTCACGATGAGGTGTATACATCGGACCCCACATTTAGCTCATGTGGTTTTATGTCGGTTATTAGAAGCTCTCTTATAGTTTAGTCAGATTCTATTGCATTGACCATGTTATCAGTATAGTTCGGTATTCAGTCTCAGCATGTTATAAACTTGGTCATTGCAATCAGTTTATCCTTGTTCAGTATTTCCAGTATCCTTATCATGTTCAGATTATATCATTACTTATTTGTTTGTTCAGCTATGTTATTATTCAACTTTATTCTATTTTCCATGCTCAGTACCTTTCAAGTACTGATGCATACTTTGCGCTACATCTTCTCGTGATGTAGGTTCTCGTCCCCAGCAGTGAGATCACGCATAGACTGGTTCGTGATCTTCAGTTCAGTAGCATTAGTAGTGAGTCCTCATTCTTTGAGGACTAGTGACATGATTATCCTTCTTGCTTTTAGTTTTAGTTCCAGTTTTGATAGATCTAGCTGGGGCATGTCCCAACATTTCTAGTCAGTAAAGGCTTTATTTCAAACATAGTTAGTTTCATCTTTAGTCTTAGAGTTTGACTCTTTATTTGTATTCAAACTCTCATTTTTTCATATATTCAGACTTAGTATATGGGTATTACCCATCATTTTAGATTATTTCTATGATTTTGGTTCCGCAGAGTATTCATTGATTTAGTTTATCTTAGTATGCTTATGATATGTCAACAGGACTAGCTTAAGGTCACTCGTGATCCTAGGTCTCGTGTCCGCGTCCAGGGGTAGCCTCGGGGTATGATAGATCTTTTACTGGATACGCAACCTATCTCCATTCTTCCTTATAGAATGGCTCCGACCAAGTTAAATGGGTTGAAGGAGGAACTAAAAGATTTGTTAGACAAAGGCATTATTCAACCGAGTATCTCTCCATGGGGTACTCCGGTATTGTTTGTTAGAAAGAAGGATGGGTCTCTTAGAATGTGCATCGACTATCGTTAATTGAATAATGTGACCATCAAGAACAAGTATCCCCTTTCCTAGAATTGATGACTTGTTTGATCAACTTCAAGGGGCTAGTTATTTTTCCAAGATTTATCTGCATTTGGGCTATCACCAACTAAGGGTGAGAGGGGTTGATATTCCCAAGATGACTTTCCGAAAAAGATATGGTCACTATGAGTTCCTAGTTATGTCCTTTGGTCTAAGTAATCCCCCGGTGGCATTTATGGACCTAATGAATAGGGTGACTAGACACTACCTTTATGTGTTTGTGATCGTGTTTATCGATGATATTTTGATCTACTCAAGGAGTGAAAATGAACACATGGATCATTTGAGGATTGTATTGCATGTCCTTAAGGACCACCAATTGTATGCAAAGTTTAGTAAGTGTGAGTTTTTGTTAAGGTTTGTAGCCTTCCTTGGTCATATTGTGTCGAGCAAAGGAATTGTGGTAGATCCTAAGAAGATGGATGTGGTCAAGAGTTGGCCTAGACCTCTAACTCCTCCCGATATTAAAAGGTTTTTGGGTTTGGCCGATTATTATAGGAGGTTTGTTGATGGGTTTTCCTCCATTGATGGCTTTGTCTCAGAAGAAAGCTACGTTTGTATTGTCGGAGGCTTGTGAGAAAAGCATCCAACAATTGAAGGATAGACTTACTTCCGCTCCGGTGTTGACCTTATCGGAAGGTACCAATGGTTTTGTTGTGTATTGTGACGCCTCTAGAGTAGGGTTGGGATGTGTACTTATGCAACATGGTAAAGTGATTGCCTATGCTTCAAGGCAACTCAAGGCCCATAAAAATAATTATCCAACCCATGATCTCAATTAGCCGCGATAGTATTTGCCTTGAAAATATGGAGGCATTTTCTATATGGGGTGCATGTCGAAGTGTTCACCGATCACAAGAGTCTTCAATATGTGTTTAGTCAAAAAGACTTGAATCTCCGACAAAGAAGGTGGTTAGAACTTTTGACGAATTATGACATGAGTGTCCTTTACCACCTTGACAAAGCTAATGTAGTTGTGGATGCCTTAGTAGATTGTCCATGGGTAGTATGGCTCATAAAAATTACCATTATACCCCTGCCGATAATTATTTCGATTCAGTTTTGATCAGTCAGAGAAGTTGGTTTGAGAAATTTAAACTATTTGATAACTACGGTTATTTAATTGATGGATATTTTATTAATAGTTAATTTATCTAGTTGGTGATTAGTGGGCCAAGCCCATAACACTTGGCCCATATTTGCTAAAATATGTTAGGGATTTATCACTTTTAGTACATAATTAATTTAGAAAATAAAATAAAGAACGGGAAGAAATAAACCTTGACTGTCGCGGCCAACTTGCACATGTAATAACCAGAACCATAATTTTCATTATTTCGTATACAGACGGATGGTCGTTCATTTTAAAGGATATTATAATGATATTATGTGGATTTTACTAAGTAATGTGTTAGGAGGAAAATTATTCATTTTACTTTAATTATTATTTAAGGGATACAATGGAAATAATGGATGTAATATTAGATAAGTTGGGGGTTATATATTGCTGGTGCAACGTGAAAGTGGGGGGAGCAGACCTTGTCTGCAATTATTGGTAATAATTACCAAGTGATTGAGGTAATAATTGGAATTATAAAAGTGGTAGTATAATGACTAAAGGGTAGGATGATGGATGGCTTAAGGATCTATTAAGTTACTGATTTTCTAACTACATTAAATTGTTCCCGGTTCTTTTCTTTTCCTTCTTACTGATTATCGTATAAAGTTCAAGTTTTGGTAATAATTGAGATATGTAATAAAATAGTGGGTGTATTGTGATATATAAAGATCATTAAAATTATGTTTTCTTGAGATATTGAGACTAAACCCCAGACTTGAATTTTGGAAAATATGATAGTTGACATGTTAGCAAGATAAGGAAATTGATTATAAATTTGAGTGAGTTTTTGGGTCTAGGCTAGACCTATAGTAATGTGGTTGTTGTTAGTTTTGAAATCTTATTGTGATTATTAATGTGAATAGATTGCTTTAAGGTGGAAGTACAATGAAAAGGGAAGGCTGAAGTAACGGAGTGATTGTTCGATTATTTGAGGCAAGTCGATTTCTAAACTCTTGTTAAGTGTATGGAATTCGTATATTTCCTTGTAATATGTGCTTGGGGGTAATGAGACTTGGTGATGAGTTGACTTGTCCACATTTATTTATTCTAATGGTGAAAAAGGGGTAATAAAAGGCAATGTGATTAATTGTTTGTGTCTTATGTGTTGAGAATGGTTTGAAAGGCTTGTTGAATCATTGTTGATATTGTATCATGATTGTGTTATTGTGAATTGTGCAATGTTTTGAAAATGGTCATCTCCTTATTATTTGTGTGAACATGTCATTTGCATTGTTCTTAGTTATGTGAATTAAGAAAGAATAAGAAATTAAAAGGGATGTACCATTTCGAGCGACGTATCACACGCCGCGATGGATACTATATTTCGAGGGACATGTCGCGCATCGTGAAATATACTATATTTTGAGGGACGTATCACGCGCCGAGATGGTTACTATTATCGAGGGTCGTATCGCACGCCGCGATGGATGCATGGACAAATATGTCCCCCATATGTCCCAGACTAAGAGACAGCCTGTGTGTATCGTTAGGTCAGACATGCATCATTATACTTGACATTGCATTTCATCGCATTAGACATTTTTATCATTGATGAACTTGATCTTGTGTGTTACTGATATAGTGAGTGCCTTTTTGTGGAGGCTGTGATTGATGAATATTGAGTTTGTTGTTGAGGATATGTAATTTATTAAAGTGATTGTTGAGCTGGGTAATATGTAAACTGTGAACTATTAGGTTGGACTTGTTTTATGCAGGTTGTAGTTGTGGAGGTTCAGTAGGTGTGTAAGGAGTACCCATATTTTATTCCCTTAACTTGTGTTTAGAAGTTTACTTGCTGAGTACCGTGTGGTGTGTTACTCACCCCTTACTTCTACATTTTTGTAGGTCACTAGCCCGGATGTTTGCAATATTTTCTCTTCTCCTTGTCTGAGGCTTCTTATGGAGGTTTGTGAGGTAGCTGCTTGTCATTTCAGTGAACCTTCTTACTCATATTTATGATCTTGTTCTATTATAGAAACAATGTCATTTGAGACTTGTGTTTTTCTTGTGAATCAATTGTAATACTTTAGAGGCTTGTACACATGACAATTAGATTTTGGAGGTATTTTTGAGTTTATTATAAAATTTCTGCATTTTATTGTAATGGTTGAGTTTTAGGCTGACTTGTCTTGGTGGGATAAGACGACTTCCATCACGTCCATTTTTGGGTCATGATAGGATGAAAAGAGAGAATTGGTTCGTGATGTGCACAGGCTGGCCCGGCTAGGTGTTCAACTAGTGTATTCCACCAAAGGTGGTGTCATGGTCCATAATGGTTCCGAATCATCCTTTGTGATGGACATAAAGTCTAAGCAAGATCTTAATCCTATAATAGTTGAGTTAAAAGAATCGGTACTCAACAAGTCCGTTGAGGCTTTCTCCCAAGGGGGTGATGGGGTGCTTAGGTACCAAGGTTGGTTATGTGTTTCGGATATTGATGGCTTGAGAGAACAAATTCTAGAAGAAGCTCATGGTTTGCGGTATTCTATTCATCCGGGAGACACCAAGATGTAACATGATCTACGAGAAGTCTATTGGTGGAATGGTATAAAGAAAGATATAGTGGGTTTTGTAACCAAGTGTCCAAATTGTCAACAAGTTAAGGCCAAGCACCAAATGCCGGGAGGTTTGTCCCAAGATATAGATATCCCCACTTGGAAGTGGGAGGATGTGAATATGGACTTTATTGTGGGATTGCCTTGTACTCGAAGGCAACATGATTCTATTTGGCTCATTGCAGATAGAATGACATAATCCGCCCACTTTATTCCCATCAAGATTTCATTTTTGGTGGAAGACTATGCCAAGTTGTACATAAAGGAGATAGTGAAGTTGCGTGGAGTTCCTTTATCTATTATTTCGGATAGTGGTACTCAATTTACCTCACACTTTTGGAAGGCATTCCAAAAAGGGCTTGGTACTAAGGTGAAGCTTAGCACGGATTTTCATCCCCAAACGGATGGTCAAGTGGAACATACCATTAAAACCATAAAGGATATGTTAAGGGCATATCTTATAGACTTCAAAGGTAATTGGGATGACCATCTACCGTTAATAGAGTTTGCCTACAACAATAGTTACCACTCAAGTATTGCCATGGCTCCTTTTGAAGCATTGTATGATAGGAGATGTAGATCTTCGGTTGGTTGGTTTGAAGTAGGTGAAATTACCCTAATTGGTCTCGAAATTGTTTATGAGGCCATTGAGAAAGTTCGACTCATTAGAGAGAGGTTGAGGACGGCCCAAAGTCGGCAAAAGCCTTATGCCGATGTTAGATGGAGGGATTTAGAATTTGAAGTTAATGATTGGATCTATTTAAAAATCTCACCTATGAAGGGTGTGATGAGGTTTGGATAAAAAGGGAAACTTAGTCCCCGGTATGTAGGCCCAGATTTTGAAAGTTGCCTATGAGATAGACTTGACAAATGAGTTGGCTCCGGTTCATCCGGTATTTCATTTTCTATGCTTAAGAAGTGTATTGGTGATCCGGTATCCATAATTCCTTTAGAAGGTTTAGGAGTTGATGAGGGTCTTTCTTATGAAGAGATTCTGGTAGAGATTTTAGATCGGCAATTTAAAAGATTGAGAAACAGGGAAATAGCTTTTGTAAAGGTGTTATGGAGGAATCATTTAGTTGAGGGTGCTACATGGGAGGCCGAGGCCGATATGAAGTCCCGCTATCCTTATCTTTTTCCTTGTACTCCTATCCAAGCTTGAGGTAAGTAGTCCCTCTTGAGTTTGGTGTTTTGGGAGTCATGTGTGCTATATGTGTTCTTCATAGTTACCTTATGATATGCATGTTCTTGTGAGAATTAATGGTTAGAATAAAATGAGTTTTCATGATTAATATGTTCCTCATGATGTTGTGCATTATAGTATGATGATTGCATATTTGACTTCATGAGATGAAATGGCATGTTGGCTCCATATTGTTCTGTTGAGCCTGATTTGATTGGGAGAAGGTAGTTCCTCCTATGATTATGTGAAATGATGAATTTTGTGCATAATAGGTTGTGGATGTAGCTCCCACTTTCTTGTGTTGCATTGATTATGTCTTGAGATGGAGTTGATATTTCCTCCTATGAATTGTGCATTATTTTTAATGTTGCATGCATGATTTGCTGCTATTCTTGAGTCTTTACTTCCGTAAGGTGTCTAAATCGTCATTCGAGGACGAATGTTCCCAAAGGGGAGATAATTTAACACTCCGAAAAATAGTAGGCTAAACTATAGCTAAATGTAAGGGTTAAAAATCATAAAATGACTCCCCGTGGATTAGTAGATCATCTAGAGTTGAAATGAGGGCTACAAGAGTCACGGCCAAAGGGGAAGTACCAAGGCAAAGAGGCCAAGCAAAGGCCAAAGGCCAAGGCTGCCCCAATCTTAGAGCACACTGCCCCAACTTCACGGCCATCACCACTGCCAGTGGTCTTTACCACGGCTCATGGGAGGTCTCGTGGAGTTGCCTTGGCCAAAGAGGAGTAGCCACCAAGTGGCCTAGCTAATCACTCAAGGTCCACGATAGGGACCACGACCAGTGGTCTTGACCACAACTAGTGGTTTTGACCACGGCTCATGGTGCCCCTCGTGAAGATGCCTTGGATAAGTGAGCTTAAGGCCCCAAGAAGCATAAATACTGCCTCAAGGACCACGAGAGGGACCACGGCTCGTGGAGTCCCTCGTGGGAATGCTTTGGGCAAGTGAGCTTAAGGCACCAAGTGCCTAGCTACTGCCCCAACTTCACAAGTGGGACCACGACTCGCGGCCCTCGTGGTGCCTGGGCGTGGTCACTTAATGAAGGATAAATAAGTCTTTTCCTATTTTAGTCCAATTAAAGTGAGGTCGTTTTGGGTATGTTTGGGATCACTATATAATTGTTTTAAAGTCAAAATTCCCAAAACTAAGTCATTTTTCACAAACACCCAAATCAAACCAAAAGTTCATCTTCCTCACAATATTTCTCTCTAAAAGTCAAAGAAGAAGAAGAGTAGAATTGGAGCTAGGGTTTGAAGGATTCAAGGCATCTTTCTCATATTCTTTGAAGATTCTTTGTCAAGGTATTGTGGATTTTCATCTATGGGTAGCTTTCACCCCTAGCGTCTCTTCAAAACTTGATTTCAAAGCTCTTAATTTCCCCATATGCTAGGGTTTCAATCTAAGTCATGGGTTCTCTTTCAAAACGTTTTCAATGGTTGATTTATGATGGACTATGATTGAATTTATGATTTATTTTTGATTTATGATGAAATCCCTCAAGAACCCATGAGTCCCCCATATTAATAAATTGTCATTTCATGATGTGGGTTGATTGATTATAAAAGCATGACAATTGATTACGTCTAAATTGATTGAGTTTATTGAATAATGATATTTTCCATATCTAATGTAGTAATATTAGATGGTTGGGTTGAATGTGATTCATGGTCCTTGAAGGGCAAATTATGAGGGTTTGAACATGTTTATGAGAATTGTGTATTAGCTTATGATTCACTTAGAGAGTGAAGATTCTATGACTACGGCGTAATTGTGGTATTGTTGAAAATTCATTCTCCCTAAACCCTTACACATGACTATGCATGAAATGTCTATGACTATGATAATGTTGTTCTGTTGATTGAAATGTTATTCTCATGAACACACTATGAACATGATGTAAAAGGTTTACTCACATATTAATGATTCTTAAGGTTGAATGCCTATTCTCACTTATTGAATCTATGAGCTATCATTATACCATGTTGGTTTGAGTGCTAGTTATTTCATTAATATGAACCTAAGTTAAGACATAACATGAATATTAAAGGGAATTATTCTTACCACCGAGTGGATATGAATATGAGATAGAAGCTTTTACACTAATTAGTCTGGCTTCCCAATGGGTTCCTTTTACGCCAGTCAGTCCGGGTTCCCAAAACAGTTATCTCAAGAGATGGAAACCTTTTACCTCAGGTATCTGGGTTTCTAGTAGCAATTTCTTTATCCCGTAACTATGTTCCCACATAGGACTTTACCTAGTGAATCCACCTAAGCTAACAGACTAGTTCTACCTTAGGCAAGTAGGACACCTCTTTTCGGTGTAGGGAAGTACACCGAATTTCGTGTAGCTCACATGGTCTATGTTAGTTAAGGTTATTTCCCTACATGACAAGAATATGAACTATGACATGAACATGAATGTGAACTATACTTATGACTTCTCAAGAAGCTCTACCTAGTGTTAGTGGGGGTATGGGACTTCACTTATGCATTGCACAAGTAGACTTTGAAATGGGTTATGGTGTGGTTTTCTTATGCTATGAGGATATATGAATTTATGCATGCATGATATGGATTGTTGCTAAGAGTGACTTTACTTTCTACAAGCTATGAACATGAATGTTTTCCTTGTCTATGAGTATTGGCTATGGATGAGTTCAAGGTATGATATGCATGACTATGGTGACCTAAAATTTGTACTTAGTATTAGATTGGATAATGGGATCTTGTCTATGCATTGCACAAGTATAGTTTAGGGTTGCTTATGAAATGGGTTGACTTATGTATTTACACTAATGTGCATTATGACTCTTTAAATTGATAAAATGCATGGCTTCTCTTTAGAGACTATGTTGTAAAGGGTTGTGTCCCTTATTGATACTCGATTATATTAGATGGTTAATGAGACAATGTCTAGACTTCCTTTGATTTTATGAAAAGACTTCGACTGTAAAAAGTTTTAATTCCGCATCATTTCTATTACTTATGTTTATGATATGCTAAGGGATTGTATAAGACCCCTTCGGGGTTGAGTACGCCGTGTTATATCTAGGGGGTACCCCTGGGTAGTGACAATGGCTTGTTGAATGGATCGGGTGTTATGTTCTGACACACTACCTAGGATCGGTTGCCACATGCCGGCATAAACATTGCAATGGGTGTCACTATCCGACACACTAACTAGGATCAGTTGCCACGTACCGGCATAAACATCTGACACACTAACTTTGAAGGGGTACAACGTACCGGTACACTAACAGTATGGGTATGGGTTCGATGAGAGGACCATTGAATCGGGTTTTGTGAGAGGACCATTGAATTGTGTTGTGTATCTACTTGTGATGATTACGTTCATATCTAATGATTATTGATATTGGAAGACTGTGTGTTGCTCTAAAATGATAACTAATATGTATCATTGAGAACGTGGAATGCTACATTGATCCTGAAAAGATGACTATTATTGTATATGTTCGGTATATGCCTATTTTATAATGTTGTGGTTACTTGCATGTGTTTCACTTATTGGATAGCCGTGTGATCCTACCAGTACACTGTGGTTGTGTACTGATATTGCACTTTCTTGTTCTTTGTTGAGTACAGGGCATCTTCAGGCGGCTATTGACAGACCTCTCTTAGAAGATCAGTGATCAATCAAATTCAAGGGTGAGCTAGTTCTTCCGTGCTGCAATTAGTTCTATTTCTATTTATGTCCATATTTCAGACTTAGACTTTCTAGTTAGTTTTTAGTATGTTAGTTCGGGGTTGTAACGCTTCCTGTTTATACTTATGGTTGAACCTTAGATGTTTTGGTACATTTACTTTCAAGTTCTAGGTGTTATTTCCGCATTTGTTTTGTTAGTCTTTTGGAGTTTATGGGAACTCTATTCTTTCCTTAGCATTTAAACTTGCTTCCGTAACTTTAAATGCCTTAGTTTTGATTAAGTTGTTTAGTTTGGGTTGTAGTAATGGTTCTCCCATCGGAGGGTTAGTGTGGGTGCCAATCACGATGGTCTGGATCGTGACAATCATTCATTTTATAATTGTTTACCTAATTTTTTTATTTAACAATATTTTTTAAAATAATGTGGTACATGCTTTGATATATACGTGCAACACACGTGCAACAAAACTAGTATATATATATATATATACTAGTTTTGTTGCACGTGTGTTGCACGTGTATATATATATATGAAGGAAAATATTTTATTTATAAAATCAAAGGTTCTTGAATTTTACTTCAAGTTCTATCTATTTTCCTGTATGGAGACAGGTCTAAAATTCCCCTCATGTACTTGAATTGGTACAAAATAACCTCCATCCACCTATCAATCCTAAAATACCCCTGGCGTCCACCTTACGGCTCAAAAATACCCTTGATGTTAATCCTTTGACTCATATTTGCCCTTATTTTTAATAGCTCCCTTAAAGTAAAATTATTAAATATTTTTTATTATATTGCTTAATGTGATCGATCCAAATTTAAGCCCTTCTAAAATAAATAAAAAAATGATATTTTTAAAAATTCTAATTTTCTATAAAAACCACTTATGATTCATATTTTGATCCGATAAACTTGAAAAAAATATTGAAAAAATAATTAATTTCATGATATCTTCCTATTGGCCTATTTTAAAATCGACCCCAATTTATTATAATGTAACCCAACTCATAAACGGAAATCCAACTAAAATCCATACTTACCCCGACTGATCATCCATCTAAAAAAAAATTATTTTCATTGATATAAATTTTTCTCAATTATCAAAATAGCTTGTTCATTTTCTCTTTTATTCCATTTTGTAATCGTTTATTCTTAATAAGGATACCTGGGACTCAAACTTGAAATGAACTCACATATTTATATTATTTTAATTAGTGTTACTGTCATGATGGGATAAGGGTGGAGATAAGGGAAATTATTATTTTTATTATTTTATTTTTTATTTTGGGTACACACAAAACAAAAATGTAATATTTGTACATATTTGCTTAATTGAGTCATATTTTATTCAACTAATTATTTCTATATGAATGCATCGTTATTTTCCTCCTTTTTTCTCTCTTTTTTGTCAGAAATTAAAAAAAATTAAAATGGTGGACAACATCCGAATAGAAAAAAAATGGAAGAGATAGGACGTGAAGGGCTGGGGAGGGAGTAGTAGAGAGTAAACACCTAACCTTTTTATAATTTTAAATTTACTATGAAATTCAAAATCAAGTCAATCAAGTGAGCTTATTTATTAAGTAATTTCAAATTATTTTAACGGAAAAGGGTCTAAAATGCCCTTAAACTATGAGATTTGGTACAATATTACCCTCCATCCACCTAATGAGTATGATCCGTTAGAGATAAGGATATTTTTTAGCCGAAAGGTGAACGTCAGGGGTATTTTAGAGCTGATAGGTGGATGGAGGGTAATTTTATACCAATTCAAATACTTGAGGAGCTTTTTAGGCCCTTCTTCGTGTCTTGTATTTCTGTATATTTCTATCTTGAGTCACATTCCTATTTATAAAGGTAAAAATCAAATTAAACTAGGACTAGGAACGACTCTAACTAACAAATTCTAACCAAAACATAAATAAGTAATTGTAGCATCTCGCAACTAGAAAGAAGTAGAAGGATGTTTCAAATATGGAAATAGTTATTTTTGGAAAGTAAAGGGAAATCTGGAAAATTTTAAGTAAGTTTGTCATGACCCGAGAGCACACCCAAGTCGCGACACGGCGTACTCGACCTCTCAGAGGTCTCATACAAGCGCTTAGCATTCATCACATTAGATATGTAAAATAGTGCAGAATTAAAAACTCTTTAAATAAAATCCCATAAGACTCAAAGGTCACTTTTAAAAACATCATTCAAAAGTACACAAGCGGAATACTAAATCTCTTAGCCATCTTAGACATAACCGTGAAAACATACCAGGGACACGGCCCTTTACAATCAAAAGAAGTCTATTAAGTCTATTACAAGAACCTTATCATAAAATTAGAATAGAAAAGTATTGTCCTCGACATATGAGGACATACCACAAGATCTTGGAAGAACTTCAAGTTCCAAGCTTACTATAGAACCCGCTCACTTTCCGGAACCTACACTAGTAGAAAAATAGAGAAATATGGAATTAGCACAATTAAGTACTAAGTATGATGACCATGCAAGAAAACGTGCACCACGGACATTTACAAGGAATAAATGCTTTTAAGACCTTCTTTAACAAACCTTTACAACCACAAGCATAAACCCACATTTCAAGTCACCATTCACAAATAAGACCATATTCACCTCATTTACAACTCAATTAACACAAGCGTATAATACTTAAACAAGATAGCAAAGTAATTCCTTCATTACCCTTTTAGCCTCTATCTCAAGTCACCCTAAGCCACACTTAAGTGAATAATGAAGTGACCGCCCATACAACCTCTTCATATACACCTAAGTGTTCCTAAGAGTTACCACAGACAAGGGTTTTATCATTACATTATAACATACTAAGTCAACATTCTTTATAAAACCATTTAAGAGACACACAAGCATATAGGGGACAATCACATAATAGCCCTAAGGCTTAGGGAACTCACTTTCGCATCTTTTAAGCCTACTCGTGCCATGTGTAGATAGCATCCCATACTACTACCTACACGTTGTAGAACCTATCCAATACTAGAGTGCACATCCCATATGATGGAAATAGGCCTTAACCGACATAGACCACACTAGCAAGGTATGAAATCCAGAGTCTATCCTACTCCGTGGAGGTTGTTCTGCTTGCCAAAGGTAGAACTAAAAGCAACCCATGTTGGCACATGGTTTAAGAGATGTCCAAGGATGTTCATTGTGCCTAATCTCATGCTCAACTAGGCCACCATCCTAACCACATCCACTCGGTGCTTAGCCTTGGTTTCCATAGAGTATT
>JAJOOE010001028.1:0-29066 GCA_036250405.1 Solanum raphanifolium
AATTTCACTTTAGAAAGAAGACCCACATTTTTGGATTGAAACCTAGAAATTGGAGATTTTGAAATTCATCTTGAAGGGGCCTCTTGGGGAAAGGAATCCCAAGAGTGATAAGCAACCATACCTTATTGATGAATTAACCATGAAAATATGAGTTGAAACCTTGGAGAGTTGGTCTTCTTCTTGAAGCTCCAATCTTCATCAATGGAGTTCTTGAAAAGAGAGAGAGAGTAGAGAGAAGGAGGAAATTTAGGGTTAGATCTTTGGGGTATTTGAGTGATAAAAGTGAGGTAAATTGACTTAAAAATCATTATATACACGTCCCCTAAAGTACCCTAAATACCCCTCACTTAAATGGACTCTTTAATGAAGTAAAAAATATATTTTTGAATTTCTGGATTTTCGTTTCCGCGACGCGGAGCTGTTCCCTGAAGATATTTGGAATTAAATTTCGAGACAGTAGAGTCCGCGACATGACAGCATCGCGAACTAACTTTTTTCTCCTTGGGGGAGCAAGTGTGCGACACGCCTCTATTCCCTCTAAGTGCAATTTGTAAGCTGCCTTGGCAGCTTGCTTGGCTAAGGTTGGGGTCCTCCTCGGGGTCCCTTAGGGTGGCCCCAGGGAGTCGTATTCGAACGTTTTGACCCTAGGTACATATATTTACCTATTTTAAACCTTTTCACCAGATTATTCCATCATACGACACTCCCAAACCTGCCCAAAACCTAAGGACACACTAGAACACATTCTTTTCTAGTTTCCGGACGTCGTGGTCGTTTCTTGATGTTTAGACTTTTACTCTTCCAAACCAAGTCAATTACATTAGTTTAGGTGTATAAATATCATTTTAACTATTTTTAAGTCATTATTCATAAGGTGAGGCTCTAACTTAAGTCATAGAACTTCTGGGGTCTTACAATTTAGCTCAATAATTAGTGTCCTCAATGCCTAATTTTTTCCTATTATGTTAGAATTTTGATGATTTGCAACTATGAAGGCAATTTGACAAGGCAAGGACTGCTGTTTGAAAGAATGTCCAAAAATACAAAAATAAGTGCAAAGTAAACATTGTTGATCGCCTAACATGAAAGGCAGATCACCAACTGAGCACGACCTTGCGAAATTTGACAGAGTATAACACTTGTGTCTATCATAGAAGATCGATGGACTCCAGTAGAGATGGCGATACATCAACTAAGAATGGTGGTCTGGACTCCTATCACCCAAAATGACAGTTTCAGTGTAAAGATTTAATGTTTGAAAGGCGAACCAAGGTGGTATTTGATTGTTCAAGTTGTAATTGAGGAATTGTAGTTACAAATGCAATTCTAGCTTAGAACTCTATACTTACTTGAGAAAGAGGTATTAGAGTCGAATTATTAGTTGATGGTTGTATTGATTGCATCTTTAAGAATCTAGATTGAGAAAGTGGGTTTGATTGCATTCATACAAATCTAGCTTGAAAGAGTGGATTACTTAAGGAATTGGGTTGTTCGATTGTGTTTCGCTGGTTGAGGTTCGAAAGAAATTGCTTGAAATGCAATAGTTGATTGAGAAATGACTATTGCACTCAAAACCTAGCCTACCCGCTGATTCAACATCTTTGAGTAACTAGCATTCACCCATTACACAAATTTAGCATTCAACTTATCACACTCCTAAGGACCAATCTCTACTTGTTTAGTTCCCATTTTATTTGTCGTAAATTAGTTACCCAAATCCCCCCATTTGATATTAATCGTCGAAACTTTGTGATTTACCTTAATGTTGCAAAACCTCTATTTCTACAATAGATTAGGACACAATTTTACTTCTTAATCGAAATCTCTACTGTATCACTCCTTGTGGGATCGACCCCAAATCTTAGTTGGGTTTATACTTGTTAGTGACCGCCTACACTTATAATTGGATGAAGTGTAGTTAAGCATTATAAAAAATGGCGCCGCTAACGAGGAGTGGTGTTTAGAATTCTTTTATTGAAGTTTAATCGTGAACTGATTTTTGTTCTTTGTAGGCTCCTCTAAAACAGGTGAAGAGATGAGTGCAAATGGGAGTAACGCCAGCCAACTTGGTAACAACGATGACATCGAGAATTTGCATGATGTCAATGAGGATCAATTGGGAAGTGCGAGTTCTATTCGATTGCCTCCGACTGTGGGCAATACGGTATCTCATGTGACTAACACAATGTTGCAGTTGTTGCAAATGAAGGGTCTCTTTGGAGGACTCACTCATGACCACATCTGAAACTTTATGGATGTGTGTGTGTCATTTTCTTTCAAGAACATCACTCAAGAGTCAGTTCGACTTCGTTTGTTTTCCTTCTCTAATGGGGGAAGCAACAAAGTGGTTGACTAAATTATCAAGGGAGTCAATTACTTCTTTGAAGGAGATCACTGATGCATTTTATGAAAGGTTTTTCTCCCCTTCAAATATAGTCAAGTTGAGGGATAACATTCAGAACTTCAAGTGAGTGGATGGCGAACCTATCCATGAGACATGGTTAAGGTTCCAAAAATTGCTGCTCCAATGTCCAACTTATGGGCTTCCGGATAATGTATTATTACAATATTTTTATCTGATCCTCGACGTGGTCAGAAAAGGTGTGGGAAACCAACTTATTAGAGGAGAAATTATGAGACAACCGTTTGACATAGCATCAACCCTTTTTGATGAGATGACGAAAATTAATCGTGCATGGTACACTAGAGAAGATCAGATGTCTCCTTTGAACTTTGGGTTGACAAAGGAACAACTGGATAAGAACAAGGAGCGAGATGAAAACATGGCCAAAATGATGACCCAAAGGGACCTATTATCAAAACATGTCGTGGGAAGCGGCTGGAAAGCTATAAATGCAGTCGGAATTAATAGTGGTGTAAACACTGATAAAGCACACTTTGAGGCCATGTACAATTAAGAAGTGCATTTCTTGTTGAACCAAATAGGGGGTTCTCCTTCGAATTACCCAAGACCGGGCAAAATTCAAGGTTGGAATAGAGATCGAGAATATAGTTGGAGAGATTGAGATCGTGAAAGGCTTGACCGCAGAAAAAATTGGAGGGATCGGGATGGCGATAAGGATCGCTATGTGCCTCCCCATGAGTGTCAAAAGCCAAAAGAGCCTAGGGCCAATCCTGAAAATTTTTCGCATAAAGATATGCTTGCTCGTATTTTGAACAAAGTGGAAAGATCAGACAAGGTGATAAAGGAAATGAAAGATGACGTCTCTTCTCTTAACCAAAAGGTCACATCACACTCGATATCTATTAAGAATTTGGAAACATAGATGGGTTAGATCTCGACTCATTTAAATCCAAGGCCAAAAGGGGGGCTCTCAAGTGATACTTTGGTGAATCCGAAAAATGAGACATGATCCCATGGCCACGTTGTGCCACGACGTTAAATAATGCAATTCTTGGAAAGCAACAAATTTTTTACTTTTTTGTCTTTTGAATAACGTTTGATGGATGTTCAGGTTGAAAATTCAAAGTTCTGGAGAAATAAGCTAATGGGCGAGCTTAGAACCCAATTGGTGGATCACCGAGTGATTCAACGAGTCCGATGTTGATCACCATTTTGACTAACCGAATGGGTGAAATGCTGGTAATTTTGACTGAAAAGAATCCATTCGGCGCCTCGCCTAGTGGATCGGCAATATTAATGAGGATCATCGACTGAGGCGCGAACTGAAGGGTACAAAGGCTTCTATCAGTTTTAAATTCAAAACCTCTTCATATTTTGAACTTTTCAACTATTGTACTCGCTCAACTTCATATTATATTGTAGTTCTTACCAAATTTTTGTGTGGGTGTTGTTGTGTGATTGGAATTCATTGCATTTCCTATTCTTGCTTTTGCCTGCATCGTTTCATTATCTACTTCTGAGGTTGGTGTTCTAAATTAGACTTACTTTCTTGCCATATTCTAAGCATGTTTGTGTAGTTGTTGGATCTATTGTGTGTTCTTGTGTGATTAATTGATTGATTAAATATTTTTGGATAATCAAGCATGTTAGATTTTGTGTTTAGCCTAATTAAATTTAAGTATCGACTTTAAATTGTTTGAATGGTGGTTATGCATATTGGGTTTGGTGTGGGTGAAGTCTGAGTAACCCGAATTGCACTAAACAACTTTAGTTTTCCTAATGATGGATCGGGTGACGTCGTTCTTAAGGCCAAAGGCATTGTTTTTTCTAATCTAGATAATTTGGGGGAAATTTGAGTACCCCGGGGTAAGTTATGGTATGGGTAGTCTTGAATTGCATAGAATAGGGCTTGAATTTGGTTATCGTAGGTTGTGTATTTATAATTTAGAGTCGAGGTAAAAATCTGGCACGATGGGCCATTTGGTGAGCTTAACGGCGGTTCATCGACTGACACCTCTCATTATTTTTTTGCCGTGAATTATTGTTGGTTTGTTCTGTAGTTTTTGGCGACACGCATGTGCTCATCGAATAACTTTGATCTCGCCCTTTTGAAGCCTAGTCTTTGGAATTTGCTCTGTAAAATTCAGCGAGTTACCTTTCCATCACTGATCAAGTTTGACGACTCGCCGAATGACCTTTTACATTGCCGTTTTATGCTAAATTTATGATATTTTGTTCTATAATTTTCGGCGAACTCTTTGAGGCTTGCCAAATGACTTCGGTGACTCATCGAGTTGATTGGTGAGATTTCCTGCATTTTTAAATCTTGATATTTTACTAACCCTTTGCAACCACATTTGTTTTGTTTTCTTGTTTCGACAGATATGGCCAGACCAAAAGTCACAGAAAAGGGCCTCGACCCTGAAAAAGGGTGAAAGGGGTGGTTATTGTTGTGGAGGTTGCACCTCCACCATCTACTAGACCTCGACTCACTCAAGCTAGTGGTCAAGGTAAGGGCAAACGACTTGCGGAGCCAAGTTCGAGCAGCTCCAGCTCCTACAGCATGGGTGTCTACTCCACTTACCTCACCACATCTACTTTCGAAAGTGAGAATGATGAGGGATCTAGGACTCCAGTCTATGAGTCCGAACCAGCCGATGATCAAACCCTTAAGTGCAGACGTGCTGAATTGCACTCCAAAGCGTTGCATGATGCGGCGAGACTCCTGGCACTCCTGACACCTCCACCACCTCCAGCCCAGGCAATAGAACAGGCACCATAAGTGCTCCCAGCCCAGTCACCTCCGCCACGCTCGATAAATAGGCTGAAACTGTTGGTAAGAGAACAATTTTGGAGGAGAAGAGGTTGTCCACTGATGGGGTAGTGCACAGGTATCCAGGAGTGTGTGACACTCTCCAGTTCCACAAATTTAAGCAATTCACAAATCCCAGAAACCCGTATGTGCCGACATGGGTCCAAGAATTCTACGAGAGTTATGCTAGGTTGCTCCTGAAAGGGAAGAAGAAGGGTGGAGCAGGGGCACCATTCAAGTTTTTTGAGGTGTGTGGGAAGAAGGTCAAATGCAGTGAGATCGATATAAATGAGCTCCTTGCTTGCACAGTCTAGGTGACACATACCTTGACCACAATGCTTAAGACCAAGTTGCCAGACGATTTGAAGGGATGGTTAGCCCCATTGCTGTCTGATATATCTCCTCTATGAATAGAGACGGGGGTTCCAATTGAGAAGAGAGACATTCATGTCACTACTCGGTACTGGTTTGGGTTTATCAGTAGCACCCTGATGCCGTCTCAGAATGAATCCATCCTCCTTCACCCGAAGGCTGCACTTCTGGGGTGCATTATTGATCAAGAGTGGCTTAACATAGGGTCAATTATAGCACAATATATGGCCATGAGGGCCAAGCAGAGTCAGAACTCATTGCCTTTTCATGTCCTCATCAGTGATTTGTGTCGACGGGCTTGAGTACCATTCATGGCAAAAGCTGATGTTGAGGTTACTTCTACATCTTCTACTGATATTCGAAGGATCAAGGTGGAGTGTATGAAGAATGAGTCCGAGATGAGGAGGGAAGCACCATTGGATACATCCAGCTGTCGATGTCGAGACTATGAAGACGGATACTACTGATCCCACTCCGGCCAGTGAGCTGTTGGGTATGCCTAGTTTTTCCTCCCCTGCTACTTCTGTTGTTGCTGCTACCTCTCGAGCCCAATTGACTCAGGCCATGATAAATAAAATGGGCGACGTCACCCATCCGGCCGATGTGCGAGCTTCGAGGGTTGAGGCAGTTGTCCCAGGTATGTTAGAGAGAGCTATAACTGCGGCTTTAGTTCCTATTCAGGAGGATCTGAGGGGACAACGTGAGATGCTTACGACTCATGGCCTAGCATTGGATGCACTTATTGTGCGTGTTGAGGCATGTAAGCATGGTGGTCGACAGTTGGAGGATGTGATAGTCTTGAAGGCTAATATTGCTGGGTTGAGGTGTGATGTGAACGAGCTAAAGTCCATTGACATTTCAATGCTCTAGGAAATGTGGACATTCCTGAGGATCCTAGTTCAGAGATGTGAGCTACTTATGAGATCCCTCTGGCTACTTTGATCGGATATACTGCTGTAGTTGATAATGGTGATGAGGTGGATATGCCAAAGACTGATGAGGAGGCCTTAGCAACCCTTGATGAGGTGATGTATGAGGACTTGGAGGACCTTGAGGGTTATCTGGTCCTGTTAGATACAAAGGGCTCTCTTCGGGACATATCGATGATTGGTCCCAGTGGAGCACAACTCACTATTGGGGGAGAGTCGGGTACTGATGCCCAGATTGAGAAAGCCCCAGATACACAACGTTCGCCTCAGACTTAGCCTGACAGGGGATCTTGACTGTCTTCCTATTTTTATTTACTTTTTATACATGTAGTTTTCCTTTCACATGAAGGACACTATTTCGTATTTTCTATGGGGTGACGATATCTTGATACCTATCCTCTTGGTTGTATTTATTTTGTTTTGTTTTATTTTGTTGACTATTGGATGTTTAGTTATTTTTAGTGATTCCATAAGTGCTTTTAGATATGAATTGTCTCCTTGTGTTGCTTGAATGTGAATTTTGATTGTTGAATGTTGTGATGTTCTCTTGCACATTTGAGTGTTGGTTGCGATCAATACAGATGATTTGAATAGTGCTCTTGATTGAACAATATTTTTTTTTAAGTCCAATGAGGCAAATTTGAATTGCATAAGTCATGTGTGAACTCTTAGCATCTCATTGTGACTAGTCGATTGTCGAAGTGAGTCTTGTAATGATCGTTGCACGCGAGCTTAACTTGTGGAGTCATGATCGATAATTGTGTATCTTTGTGGAAAGACGAAGAGTGATTAATATATATAAGTGATTATATGGGTCATATTTTAAGTTCTCGAGGGTCACATCTTAATTTTGAAGTTAAGCGAGTTTAGTAATAAAAGTTGGCGAAAGTTATTGCAAGCCCTTTTTTAAAGATTTCTCTAAAATTTAGTGCAAATGTCTCAGAAGTTTTCTCCCAATATAAGAAGAGATAGAGGGCCCACAATATATCAAATCTAAGGTCTACGAGTCTAGTTTCCAATGCATCAAACCGTTCATTCATACGACATCAGAATAGAGAGATATTCACCTTTTTCTACCAACTGCGCATTAGAGGCGGCTAGTGGGTCCCCTAGGTCGGTGGAACCTTATAAAGCAGCATCTTCTTCATTAATTTTCATTGCAGCTCGTAAAAAAACCCAGAAAATCAGAGAATTGCTCCTCAAATCATTCGTGTGTGTTTATGATCTCTTCTTGACTCTTTATAAAAAATTACCCTACGTCGCGAGCTCGTAATTTTGGTATAGTTTTCATGGTAAATTGTGCGGTGTAGCTCCGTAGAGGTAGAGGTGTACATAGGTCGGTTTGGTGTGGGTTTTCATTAAAAAAAACCTAAACCAATTATGTTGGTTTATTAAATCTAAAAACCAAATCAAACCATGCAAATTCGGTTTTTTCGGTTTCGATTTTAGTCAGTTCTTTCGGTTTTTTACAGTTTTTCAATTTTTTACAACTATACTTTGTTTGAAAAAGAGATCAAATATATTTTTACTTACCTGTGTGATAAGATAAAGTTAAGAAATATTGAATGAATAAATTTTTTCGTAAAGATGGTAAAATTCACATGAGTACAATTTTTTTTTGAAATATCAACATTCATTATGTTAAATTAATAAGATTAAAGGATACCGTCAAGCTGAATACAAAATGAAATATTTACAAAGTAAATTGTTAACTTCGAATTTGAAAAAATATAACAATATAATTGTAACTTCGGATCTTAATACAAAATAAAATATTTATAAATTTTACAAGCCCAAATTTGAAATAAAATGTATAAACATTGAAAACTATAAACAAACTAAAAATATATTAACAAAGTAGATTATAAATAAAACAAAATTATATATATATATATACACTATGTCGGTTTGGTTTGGGTTCGGTTTGACTTTTTTTCTTTTAATACCAATCTAAACCAAGAGTGGTCGGTTTATTTTTTCAACCGCCAAACCAACCAAACCAAACCACAAATAATTTTTTTTTTTGGTTTGATTTGGTTCGTCGGTTCGGTTTGACTTGTACACCTCTACGTAGAGGTTGTGGCAGCAGGGATTTTAAAATTGTTTGAGTTTATTCAGGTGTTCTTGGCGTGTAAAGAAAGGTAGGAACCATCTTTTATCAGTTTATGGATACCTTAGGTCTCGGATAGTAATTTACGATAGGAATCCATATCAATTGTCGAATTGTCGTACTAATTCTTGTCCTTAATTATTGATTGATTTAACCTTTTTTTTAGTGTTGTAGTGGTGACGACAGAGGTATTATTCAGCATAAACCATAAAAGAAAAGGTATGTTAAGGCTATTTCCTTCGTTCGACATGTTTCCTTAAAGCTTGGGAGTGATATAGTAGGGTTGTTAATGTTGGTGATTGTTGCTCGCAAATCGCACACGCAAGTGTACGTGGTCGTTCAAGTATTAAAGTGGTTCTCATAAAGGGCCGAATATCGTACCCACAGAGACTTACGATTAGGATAACTTGATTTTTCCAATACTTTCAGCTAAACATAAGTGTTATCAAGATTTCAAGAGTGATTTATTTTCTAATCTAAAATTTAACCAAAATTAAACAAGCGCGATTCAATTTCAAGGTTTTCAAACAATGATTGGGTAAAGTCCAGGGTTGCAGCTCTTATCAGGATTCATGCAACTTATATTATTTAAATGGGTGTTCATCAACTATTGAATCAATGATCACAGGGTTAAATGTATGATCATGGTCTCCCGATCTATAATCGCCTACGATAAATGACAACCTAACTACATCGTTGAGCGGGGATAGGTTGGACCAAGTATCGAGCATTACGATTTCTTCATGTATAGTGACCAATCATGGTTTCTAAGTATATCCCTATCCTAGATACAAATTATCCCTAATTATTAAGATAAAATCATGCTCCTTATTTCCCACGTTCTATCCTCTTATTCCTCTCTCGAGTTCAATTCGGACAATGTGTTTATTTCAATGGTGATCATGCATGAAATACAAAAAACAAGAACATAAGAAAGATTCATATGATAATCGATATTAATCCAATGAAAATTCAATAAGTTACCATCATCCTATAGCCACAGCCCTAGAACTAGGGTATTTAGCTACTCATAACAATTGTTTCGATCAAGCAATGTTTAATTATCATACAGAGATAGAAAGTAAAATAGTTCAGGAAAGAACCCTAAAAAATGATGAAATAGCTCTCCAAGTCATCGTTCTTCAAAACCCAGAAAAAGAATGTTTTAATAAAATAAAATATTAACCTATTTATACTAAAGTCGAAACGGCCAAATTTGGCACATAGGGGCGTGATGCGGAGGCGTATCTGAAATTTACTTTGTGACAAAATATGCTTCTCTGCGACACAGTCACTCCACGGACCGTTCTGTCCCAAATTGCTTTTTTCGCAAACAAAAAGTAGAATCCCTCTCCGCGACACAGAGAGTACACGAAGCCTTCTATCTGGAAATTGTTTCACGAGCCAGAATAAAATTCTTCTCCGCGACGCGGAGAGGATAAATATATGCCTTGGAATTCATTTCTTCCTTGCTTCTTTTCGACTCGGATCATTTGTATTCCCCAATGTCCATTCCAATGCTCGTTTCTCCATTTAAGCTCACCTACACAACTAATCATGCTGGTTAGTACATATAAAATCAAACGACTCTAAATGACTCTAATTCTCATGAAATGAGTCCAAACTTGGCCTAAAAGCAGGGTATTATTAGGTCTTTAGGCATATAAATACGCCTAAGATCACTACCCCACACTTAGAGCTTTGTTCGTCCTCGAACAACTTACTAACTAATCCTAGACCGAGACTCCCTATTATGGTATTTGTGCATCCGCTACTTTATTCCAAGGATCTGCGATCAGTTAACACAGGCATGATTTCATTCAAAATGGGCACGACTCTTGTACTTGACTTGACAACTTTTAGCAACCAACGCATTCAACAACATGTGCACCATTACATATCACCTATCTTTCATACAACAAGTTCCCTTCACTCCAAAGAATAGTCCGCACACTCAACTCAGAAAATTGAATATAGTTTAAGGACTTTGCAACATATTACGCTCTCACTCAACAAAAACATCATACATGCATGCATTAAGAACTATAAGCTTGCCCATTATGTACATCTCCACTAATAAAGTGTGTTATGCTCAAAATAAAGTAGGACTTGTTCCGGTTGTAATGTAGGCTTGAGGTAATGGAGGATTCATTTAGATAAAATTAGTGACTTATCCTCCCTAATGCACCAGATTCAATTTCCTTATTACATTCACAACTTTTTCTTTTCTTTAGCCCCCTCTCTCTACATAGTTTTCCACTAGTATTTCCAACCTTGCCTTTATTTCTCACTTGCCCCTTTATTTCTATAGCTTTTTTTTTACACTCAATAATAGCCACCCTTGACTTAGATATTTCTCTCGAGTTAAGGTGCACATTGTCCTTGTAAGGACCAGGGACATTATTAAGGTATACTCCAAGTTAGCCACCTTCAACTTAGGCTTTTAACCTTAGTCGAAGTGCACAATGTCCTAAGGACCACGGCCAATCCCAGATTTGAACTTATGGGGCATCATTTTACTACCTCTTTTCTCTCTTCCCCACAAACTAAACATTTCCACCCTATTTACTCTTTCCGTTGTTTTGGCTTTTCCTCTTAACATAGTGCATTAGGTATTAGGGATCAAAACTAACGGTATCAATAAAAGGGATTCGGCTTAATTACGTGGGTTAGAAAAAAATCAAGGATAAAAGACTCAATGGGACTATACTAGGGATATTATTTCTGAAAAGGCTACTATTTAAGGCAATTCAAAGAAAGTCTATTATCATCTTTTAAACAAGACACCACTTTTATTTCGCTTCAATAACATGCCGGGCAAGTTCTAGACTCAGATTTTTACATGAATAATACAAAAACTCACCGCTCATGGCACAAGTTCTACTCAAGAATGGATCAATCACATCAACACAATCAGTTCATGCACAAGGTTCAATTTAAACTTAAGTTGCAATCAATAAAGTCAAATACACAAGTTCAAATGCAGCCATTCATACATCAACTTTAAATCATGCTTCCATACATTCTCCTTTCAGAATTTCATGCTTCAGCACATACCAACCTAAGACTCAATGACGAAATTGCCCTTAAGACGGTCGTCATCCATCTATCATTGGGCAATGTGACTCAACTATGACTACTGACTCAATCATAAAAAGACAAAATCCTTTTGTATTTTGTACGATTCAAAGGGACTTTCCTTGGCCAAATAACCGAAAACAACCTCCAATGAACCCAAAATCAAACAAAAAAAATACAAAACAGCCTCTAACAATGTTCAACAATAAAAATATAGGGGTGAAAGCTATGACCAAGGAAGGGAAGACATAGTGGAAAAAGCACATCGAGGCTTCGTGTTTCTCTGACGTTTGCATTGACAGGGACAACTTGGCTTGGGAGTTTCCCCAGATACTGAGGCGGATCCGAGATTTTCATATGGAGTTTATCTTTGCAAAGCCGGGAGAGTGCAATTTGCACATGGTACGTGAGTTTTACGCCAACTAGGTGCTGGACGCGAGATCTCACTTTGTGATTGTGTGGGGAGTGGATGTGCCTCTCACTCCTGCGGTGATTAATGACATAGTGGGAACTTCACATGATACTGATCCACTAGTGCTTATCGGGCTGAACATACGGCCACCCTATAGAGCCATTCAACATACATTGTGTAGTCCTCAGTCCATGGTGCAATGGACTAAGCACAGCGGAAAGAGATATCACCAATCTCTTTCATATGCTCAAATGTTGAGGGAGGCACGAGTCTGGCTAAAGGTTGTAATGAATTGCTTGATACTTGGCCTCTATTATACGGACATCACTCGGTACAGGGTCTGCTTGGTCTATGCTTTGATGACACCCACAGAGTTGAACATTAGGGTTGTCTTAAAATCTGCGATGCGGAAGGCCCGGGTTCATAAGGGGCGCCTGTATGATTTTGGTGGCTTTATTACCAGAATGTATCATGTTGCAGGTGTTCCGAAAAAGAACGTAGATTATATGGCACCGTTATTCCCTGCACCCATGGACATCACGAGGACTAAGGGGCCCGACACTGAGTTTGGCCCAACTCTCACCACTGTAGAGCCCCATATGAGGGATGTAGTGGAATCGATTGTAGTACCCCAACAACAACCACATTAAACACAATAGTATGTTTCAAGAAACTCTTCAACCTTAAAAGTCACAAAATATCAACCAAAGCACCTTATACTCAAGAATTCGAAAGTACCTATTCACAATAGCGCCCATAGTAGTAACAAACACCACCAGTCAAGCCCACATACCCCTACAATAAAAAAACATCACCCATGGAAGCATATACTTAAACAGGCCCATTATTCGCAAGAAAGAGATGAAAATACATACCTAGAGTAATGGAGTTGCAGAAAATTGGAGAGGAGAAAGATTGAAGTGACTTCGCGTTATGGATTTAGTAGCAAAATTTGATAAAGGGAAAAAAGAGATGGGAAATATAATCGCCAATTTGGGAGTATAATGGGGTTAGGGGACGGGAATTTGGGGTTAAAATGGGACCTGGGTCGGGTTATTTCAATCAAAAATGGGTAGAACCCGTTTCATTTAATGAAAATAAAAAAACTTACCTGGGGGCGCGATGCAGAGAGGATACGCACCACTCTGCCTCGTTTTTAAAAATAAATTCCAGGCGAAGGACAATTTTGGTGCCCGGATCCATGACACGATGTTGTTACGAATCCCCCTTATTTTTGACAAAAATTCCCATAGAATCCCAAAAATTATGCCCTATTTGCGACGCGGGACGATCACGGACCACTCTGCCTTGTTTTGGAAAATAAATTCCGAGTGAGGCAAAAATTTCACACCCTTTCGTGACGCGGCCCAGTCACGTACCTGCCTTACATTTGACGTAAAAGAAAATCATCGTCGAATCAAAATTTGGGGATCCTTCCGAGATGCAGGACGGTCACAGACCGTTCTACCTCAACTTGGAAAATTAATTCCAAGTGAGGCAAAATTTCCACACACCTCCGCGACGTGGGATGGGTCTTCAATCCTGATTCCTGCATATTTAAAGCTCAAAACCCATTAGTACAAACATGATGGGTTGCCTCCCATCCAGCGCCTTAGTTTCAGTTGTGGCACGACTTATATTTTTATATTTTTCTTATTATATCTCTTTTTTTATACTAATTCCTATGAAGTGAAATAACAAAATAGAAGAATAGAAATCCTAACTATAACAAAGGGTCATGGGTTACCTCCTGTGCAACGCCTGATTTAATGTCGCAGCACGACCCATCTCATGACTCACTCGTCATTCAATGTGAGTGCTTCAAGCTCACGATCAACATCATTTCCAAAGTAATGCTTCACGCGTTGCCCATTCACAAGGAAAGTAGAGCTCTTATACTTGTTCCTTAGCTCCACCGCACCATGTTGGGTCATCCTCATAACTTCAAACGGACCACTCCACTTAGACCGAAGCTTTTCGGGGAATAACTTCAATCCTAAATTAAACAGCAACACCAATTGACCAGGCTCAAAGGTGTGTGACACAATATGCTTGTCATGCCACCTCTTGGTCTTCTCTTTGTAAAGCTTAGCATTCTCATAGGCGTGAAGCTTGAATTCTTCAAACTCATGCAACTACGTTATCATTTTCTTACCTTCTAACTCATCATCCAGATTCAACCTTTTGATCGCCCAGTATGCTTTATGCTCCAATTCAGCTGGGAGGTGACATGCCTTTCCAAACACCATTCGATAAGAAGAAGTCCCTATCGGTGTCTTGTATGTAGTCTGGTATGCCCACAAAGCATCATTTAACTTGTCGGCCCAATCTTTCCTTTGGGCATTCGCATTTTTTTAGAGGATCTGCCTCACTTCTCTATTGGACACTTCCATTTGCCCATTAGTCTGGGGATGATAAGTTGTAGCTACCTCGTGTCTCACCCCATTTTTGGCCAATAAATTTCTCACTGAGCTATTAATAAAGTGCGTACCTCCATCACTGATCATGGCTCTTGGAGTTCCGAACCTGGTGAAGATGTGCTTCCGGATGAATTTCACTACCACCTTTGCATCATTGGATGGTAATGTAACTGCCTCCACCCACTTGGACACGTAGTCCACTGCCACTAAGATGTGTTGATTTCCACGGGACGATGGGAATAGTCCCATGAAGTCTATCCCCCAGACATCAAAGATCTCAACTTCCAGTATATTGCTCAATGGCATCTCATGCCTTCAAGAAATGGTGCCCATCCTTTAACAGTTATCACAGCCCTTCACAAACATAGCAGCATCTTTAAATAGAGTAGGCTAAAAGAAACCATATTGCAATACCTTATTTGTAGTGCGTTAGCTCCCGTAGTGTCCGACATATGGCAAAGAGTGACAACTCTCCAACACTTGTACTGCCTCCGGTTCAGCTACACACCTTCGCACCATCTGATTAGGTCTCTGCTTGAATAAGAACGGCTCATCCCATATATAAAAGCATGCATCATACTGCAGCCTCTGCTTTTGATGTGTTGAGGCCCCAGATGGAAATAAACCACGCACCAGAAATATAACAATGTCAGCATACCAAGGCACTTGAGCAAGGTCCAAGGCAAGCGATTGTTCATCGGGGAACTCTTCGCGAATCTGTCATTCATTCTTCACATGAGATGAGTCCTTCATTTTGGATAGATGATCAACTATCTGGTTTTCAGTTCCCTTCCTATCTTTTATCTCTAAATTAAATTCTTGCAAGAGCAGAATTCACCTAATCAGCCTCGGCTTGGCATCCTTCTTATTAAACAAATACCGGATTGCAACATGATCAGTGTAAACCACAACCTTGGTTCCTACCAAGTATGACCTGAACTTATCAATTGCAAACACTAATGCTAGCATCTCTTTTTTAGTGACAGTATAATTCAATTGAGCTGCATTAAGTGTCTTGCTAGCATAGTAGATGGAATGAAATATCTTATCTTTTTGTTGCCCAAGCACTACCCCAACCGTTGTATCACTCGCACCACACATAAGCTCGAATGGAAGCTCTCATTTAGGAGTAATAAGAATAGGAGCTTCTATCAACTTCTTTTTCAATAACTCAAATGCCTGCAAACAGTTCTCATCAAATACGAACTTCACCTCTTTTTCTAACAGGCTGCACATGGGTCTTGTAGTCTTAGAAAAGTCCTTGATGAATCTCTTGTAGAACCCAGCATGTCCCAAAACCTTCTAACTCCCTTCACTATGATGGGTGGTGGCAACTTCTCAATAACCTCCACTTTGGCTTTATGAACTTCCAGCCCATTCTTGGAAATTTTGTGCCCCAACACAATTCCCTCTCGAACTAGGAAGTGACATTTCTCCCAGTTTAACACAAGATTTGTTTATTCACACCTAGCAAGGACCCTGCCAAGATTAGTCAAACAAAGTTCAAAAGACTCACCAAACACCGAGAAGTCTTCCATAAACAACTCAACAAAATCCTCCATCATATCATGGAAGATTGCCATCATACATCTCTGAAATATCGTCGGGGCATTGCATAATCCGAATGGCATGCGCTTGAACGCATATGTTCCATACGGACAAGTGAAGGTAGTCTTCTCCTAGTCCTCTGGTGCAATAACAATCTGATTATACCCTAAGCAGCCATCTAAGAAGCAGTAATATTCTTGCCCTTCCAATCTATCCAACATCTGATCAATAAAAGGCACCAGGTAATGGTCCTTTTTAGTGGCCTCGTTCAACTTCCGGTAGTCCATGCAAATAGGCCACCCAGTTACTGTCCTTATGGGGATCAGTTCATTCTTCTCATTGGTTACCACCGACATTCCACCCATTTGGTATCAGATATGGGGTACACGATCCTTGCATCTAACCACTTGATCACCTCTTTTCTTACCACATCCTTCATCAATGGATTTAGTCTTCGTTGATGTTGTGCACTCGGCTTATGCCCTTCCTTCATGTAAATTTTATACATGCACAACGCGGGACTTATTCCATGGATGTCAGACATTTGCCAACCCAAGGCTGCTTTTCTCTTCCTCAGGATACTTAATGATGCTTCCACTTATGCTTCAGACAATGCTGCAGACAAAATAACTGGTAAAGTTTAATCTTCACCCAAAAATACATACTTAAGGTGGGCTGGCAATGCTTTTAACTCCAGCTTGGGTGCTTCCTCAATGGAAGGCTTGGGTGGAGGATCCAATACCCTATTCAAAGTCTCCCATTGATCTTTTGATGTACCTACAATTGCCACATCAAGAAATTGTACCATTTCTTGTGTCTCATCATCCCCATAGATATCATCTCCTACTAGCATTCGCTCTAAAGGGTCCTTGGACGCAATATATCGAGCCTCTGCGCCAATATCTATAACAGTTATTGCAGGCAACTCTTCATATACAGATGGGAGCTTCAATGCCTTGTACACATCGACCACCTCCACTTTATCATGTGCCTGCATAGTGAGTTGCCCATCTACTACATCTATCATAGCACGCCCTGTAGCCAAGAAAGGTCTTCCCAAAATGAATGGGACCTCAGGATTTGGCTCAAAATTCAGCACTACAAAGTCTACTGGAAATATTAACGATCCCACTTACACTAAGACATCCTCTACAACACCCCAGGCCTAGCAATAGATCTATCAGCCAACTGTAAGATGATGGTAATAGGTTTAGGACTACCCAACCCTAGTTTTTATATAACGAGGTTGGCATCAAATTTATACCAGCTCCTAGATCACACAATCCTCGCGCATGAATGCTCTGCCCTATAATGATCTGAACCGTAAAGCTATCCAGATCTTTCAGTTTGGTAGGCAACTTATTTTAGATTCAAGAGCTGCACTCTTCAGTAAGTTCTACAGTCTCATATTCAGTCAGCCTCCTTTTGTTTGCCACAATCTCCTTCACATATTTAGCATACCTGGGTATACCCTGCAAAACATCTACCAATGGCAAATTAATATGAACTTGTTTAAGAAGAGAGAGAAACTTACCAAAACATTCATCCTCCTTCTGTTTCTTAAACTTTTGAGGGAATGGAGGAGTGGTTTCACTATTGGTTGTGCTCTTTATTATTTTCCAACAATCTCACTCTTCTTAGGCTCACTCTCTTTACTCACATATTTAGTGTTTCTTTTCTTTGGAGCTAACTTCTCCAATTGCAAACCACTGTATGTACCTACCGCATTTACCTGCTTGGGATTTGGATCAGTGTTTCCCGGCAAACCTCTTTGTGGTCGTGAGTTCTGGGCACTAGCAAACTAATAGAATTATTTCTCCAAATTTTGTGTAGCTAGCAAATTATTTCTCACATCAGCAGCTAACTGAGCTTGATCAGCCATGATCTTCTTCAACATCTCCTCCATGCTCATATTATTAGGTTGATTACTTCGCTTCTCCCATTGGGCCTGTTGTTGATACCCATATGCATTTCCCTGGGGTCTATATTGATTTTTGCCCTGGGCCTAATTCTGATTACCTCCCCAGGAAAAATTTGGATGGTTACACCAACTAGGATTGTAATAATTTCCATAGTTCAGCTGGCCTCCTCCTCGTTGTGCATTCCCTACAAAATTCACAGAATCCGAGTTTGCACCACATACCTCTGCACTATGATCACCACCTCCGCAAATTTCACACCAAGTTTATGGTTGTTGGTCTACATTCACCTAAGCTGGTTGTTGTCCCAATGATAGATTGCTGAAGTGGGTGTTCATCATGTTTTGCATTGCAGCAATCTGTGCCGTTAAAGCAGTCACTGCATATACTTCTAACATGCCTGAAGTTTTTTGTATCACGAGTTTTGCTCCTCCTCTGATCCATTCGGGGTTACCCTATGAGATCCTGTTCAGCAAAGTAAATAGCTCAGCATAAGTCTTCTCCAAAGCCTAACCACTTGTAGCTGAATCAAGTAAAATTTTGGTGTTAGGCTCCAATCCTTCAATGAAAGTATGGACCAACACCTTGTTAGCCTGATAATGATGTGGAGAGCTCATCAACATCAATTTAAACCTGTCCTAAGCTTGGTACAAGTTCTTTCCTCCTTTATGTCTGAAACTCAAGATGTTACTCCTTAACTTAGCTATTTTCCTAGATGGAAAAAATATGATAAGTAACTTCTATGCAAGATCGTCCCAGGAGGTAATAGAGTTAGCGGGCTCAGAAGTAGCCATTTTTGCTTCCCCAAGCAGAGAAAAGGGGAATAGAGTGAGCCTCGCATAATCCACATTCACTCCAGCTGGAGTGTAAGTATCACTGATCTCGAGGAAATTCTATATATGGACTGTTGAAACCTCATGCGACAGGCCAGTGAACTGCCCATTAGTGTGCAATAGTTGCACCATACTCTGCTTCAGTTTAAACCTTCCACCAGCTTCAGGTTTCTGAATGCATGAAGTCATATTGGTGGTAAGTGGGATTGCCACGCCTCTTACCTTCGTCTCAGAGCCATTACTACAGGTTCCTCTTGCTCAACTCTTGCTACTGGAGATGTTGGTTCACTAGCAACAAGAGGGACTGGGTAAGTGAGCCGTCTTTGCCTTCTCTAGTGATGAACGAATCTTTTCGGTTCAGCTAGAGGCTTTACCAAGTCCTAATCGTCGTCCAGTTTGGAATTTCAGTACAACCTGCAAAATGAATTGCCAAGATCAAGTTGTCAACACTTGATTTTTAACTTCAGAAATCAGAAAAATCAAATACTTTCTAATTCTAAATTCCCCGGCAGCGGCGCCAAACACTTGTTGCGCCCAAATCGCACACGCAAGTGTACGTGGTCGTTCAAGTATTAAAGTGGCTCTTATAAAGAGTCGGGTATCGTAACCACAGAGACTTACTATTAGAATAACTTGATTGTTCCAATACTTTTAACTAAACACAGGTGTTATCAAGATTTCAAGAGTGATTTATTTTCTAATCTAAAATGTAACCAAAATAAAACAATCACGATTCAATTTCAAGGTTTTTAAACAATGATTGGGTAAAGTCCAGGGCTGCAACTCTTATAAGGATTCATGCAACTTATATTATTTAAATGGGTGTTTATCAACTATCGAATCAATGATCACAGGGTTAAATGTATGATCATGGTCTCCCGACCTCTAATCGTCTTTGATAAATAAAAACCTAACTACATCGTTGAGCGGGGATAGGTTGGACCAAGTACCGAGCATTACGATTTCTTCTTGTATAGTGACCAATCATGGTTTCTAGGTATATCCCTATCCTAGATACGAATTAACGCTAATTTTTAAGAGAAAATCATGCTCCTTATCCCCCACATTCTATCCTCTTATACCTCTCTCGAGTTCAATTCGGACAATGTGTTTATTTCAATGGTGCCAAATCTGGCACATAGAGGTGCGACGCGGAGGCGTGTCTGAAATTTACTTTGTGACAAAATGGACCGTTCTATCCCAAATTGCTTTTTCTGAGAACAAAAAGTAGAATCCCTCTCTGTGATGCTGAGAGTACACGGAGCCTTGTGTCAGGAAATTGTTGCACGAGCCAAATAAAAATACTCTCCGTGACGCGTAAAGGATACGAATATGCCTTGGAATTCATTTCTTCCTTTTCTTCCTTGCTTCTTTTCGACTCGGATCTTTTGTATTCCCCAATGTCTATTCCAATGCTCGTTTCTCCATTTAAGCTCACCTACACAACTAATCATGTTGGTTAGTACATATAAAATCAAACGACTCAAAATGACTCTAATTCGCATGAAATGAGTCCAAACTTGGCCTAAAAGCAGGGTATTATTAGGTCCTTAGGCATATAAATACGCCTAAGATCAGTGATCTTGTAGATATAATTTTGAGTGGTTGGCTGATTGAGTGGTTATAAAACCTCATTTTAGGGACTCATAATCTGTTAAGAATGGACCTACGTAACGAACAACTTGGAGACTATTCATATATATATTGTTTATAGCTAAATTACTCACCTTTAGCCTATTGAATTGTTTGTTATCGCCTCTGGGGCTATTATGGATAGTTGTTGATCTATGAACTGCCTACGGGGGTTATGATGTTGGCTAAGTGGATTATGTTATTTCCTAAGACGTCTATGTGTTGCCTACGGGGCTATATTAATACCAAAGAGTGTTATGTGTTGCCTACGAGGCTATTTTGATGCCAAAGAGGGCTATGTGTTGCCTACAGGGCTATGTTGATGCAAAAGAGGGTTATGCGCAGCCTATAGACCTATGTTGTTGCCTAAAAGGGATATGTGTTGCCTACGGGGCTATATCGTTGCCTTAAAGGGCAATGTGACTTCTTACAAATACAAAGGGCTACCGATAGGGGTATGTAGATTGATTTGACACCTTCTAGGCTTATAGGGGTCTAGGTAGGTGGTATGTTGTTTGTACCTGCCGAGCTTATGGGGGCTTGGTTAGGTTGATGTTTGATTATTTTTGTTTGTTTAGATTGAGTAGTGGGCTAGCATGCTTATCTAAATTTTCATTTCCTTAGCTGATTGCTTTTGGAATATTAAGATACTTGCTTATTTAGTCTATAGCCTTTCATACTTTGTACATTATTTCGTACAGACGTCCCATTGTCTGGGGGCACTGCATTCATGCCTGCAAGTTGTGACAGACTACTCAATAGACCTCCCCAGCAGCACGGTTCAGTTCCAGTAGGTTGGCTAGCCCCTTTCCTCCGGAGCTGCCAGAGTTTAAAGATTTGTTGAATTTTGTTGTATATAGTTTTTGGATAGGTCAGGGCCCTGTCCCGATCAATATTTACTACTCTTAGAGGTTTACAGACTAGTGTGTCGAGTTGTATTGCAACGTTATTATCCATGTTGGCCTAGTTTATTAGTTGGCCAAAATTTGGTGATGGTTTGGTTTATTGTCTTGATACATAGTATTTCTTCATTTCTGTATAGAGATAATGGCGGCTTTGACAACCCATATAGCGTTTACATTTCCCTAGATATCATAGTGGCCTCGATGGCCCAACTAGGATTTATGTGCTAGCTGGTTTTTTTATATGAACTGTTGGAGTAGTTATATTCTTAATTGGGTTGTTAATAGGGGCTTTACTGGCCAAGGGAATATTTTTTAAGCCGAGATATACTTGTTTGTTTTCTTAACTATGTATGGCTTCTCCGTGCCATTACAAAATGGCTAAGCAGGGTCAGCTCATGCCCAAGTTTTGGCATTAGGTGCTAGTTGTGTCCCTTGAGTTTGGGGCATGACAAACATAGAATTGATCAGAGACCCTTAATTAGGACAACTTTTTGATGCACACAATATACGGCTTGTATATCCTTCTAAGAAATGTAGATACCAATCATATAACTCAACCTTAAGCTTTAAAATTTCAATAATTCTAGCAGTCGCCTACGAGACATATCTACGAAATGTACATGGGATGATGAGTCGTCCTGGTGAACTGTACAAAGGGTATTGGGGCTTGGTTTGAAAAAAATAATTTCCCCCTTACTACGGGTGCCACCTATGGCCCGTGGAAGCTTCTACGTTCCGTAGATGGGAACAATAGACACAACCTGCAAGCTAAAAAAGTATTTTTCTCCCTTTTCCAAATTCCGAGGTGTTACAACTTCAAACTATAATATCTCTAAGTACATAATGCATTAGGTGGCCCATGACCTATGAACTTGAAGGTCTATGAATCCTCTTTCCAATGCCACCAAGTTTGCCTCATTTCAAGTTTGGAGTAAGAAGTTGTGACTATTTTATTAGAGATCGACGGAGCAGAATTTTCTGAGTCTATGAACTATGAAACCCTTCTATAGGTCGTAGATTGTCTACAATTCGTATTGTCAAGTGGTGGAAAAACTTCAAAGAGTCTAATATTGGGGTCCAATTCCTAGGGATCCATCTACAAGTCGTAGAACCTTCTACGGGCCGTAGTTTAGACCCGTAGAATGATTTTTTAGGCATTAAAATTCAATACAAATTCTACGAATTGGATCTAAGGTCCATAGAAACGTCTACAAGTCATAGTTTGGACTCGTAGAATAAAATTTTGACCCTTAAAATTTAATATAAATTCCACGGATGAAATCTACGATCCGTAAATCAAACCACGCTCCGTAGATGGCCCCGTGGAAGGTTTTAGTCAGCTTTTAAGAGTGGTATTTCAGTCTTTTACCACCCCTTCTAAGAATTAATCATGATGTTTTTACACCTAATTAAGGTTTTAAATAATATTAATCCACCCTATTACTCTCCTTAACGCTTCCAGGTCTTAGAGCAAGGATCCAAGAGAAGAAAACTAGGGTTTTCAAGTGTTCTTCCACGCCAAGAACTTTGTTCTTTCAGGTATGTAAGGCTATCATAGTGATGGACTGAGTTATTTCTCGTGCCCTACATCTATCTATATTTAGTAAACAATAATCTAGGATTTTATTCTGAATTTTGAGTATTCTTAAGATGAATAGTATCGTTGAGTTTTGAGTTCTTGATTTCTGAGTATTGAATTGTTTATATTGTCATTGAGATCCTTGAGTTGACTTGTTCATGTCTATATTTAAGCATGAATCCCATTTTGAGTTATAATTTTGAGAATCTTTTAAAGCAAACATTTTTGTCTTAATTTGATTTTCTAAGAAAGCAAAGATGAGTTTTGAGAAAGAGTTTTCAACATGATTTGAGTAAGAGTATAAGGGAACTAAGTACTCCCAAATGTATTAATTTTTACATTGAGAAAAGAGAAATTTTGATTTCTAAATGAGTTAATGAGTTCAAATATATTTTAGAGAAATTACCTCTTTTCAGAGGATATTATGAGCAATTCCCTCAAATTGAGAAATAGTGTGTTTTATATATATATTTAAGAATGAGTATATATTTATTGGGAGTAGTATTGAGCACCAATATAGGTATGAGTTCAGACAAATCACATTCCTCATAAACCATTTAGCCAACATGAATTAAGGATCATACTTTTTAGACGACTGATTATTACTTTCGATCAGAGCTTTAGTGGGTTGACTTAGTTGAGATGTTCTATATCCCTGCAAGGTATAAGACAGTTTTGGCAGTGTGGGTGAGACGTTGTATCATCACGTTGCTCATAGTGATGGTTATCGGTTATAGAATCTCCCAAATAGAGTTAAAAGAGTTTTTTTTTTTCATATCGCTTAATATATCAAGTTCAGAGATGAGTAAGTATTTTTTAAAGTTTAAATGATTTCACTCCTTTATTTCATTACATTCAATTGAGTATATATTTATATCATTTCAGTCATTTCACTTTGGCTATATTACATACTTGTATATTCAATGTATTGATATCATTCAACCAACATTATTTTATGATGCAAATATGATCATCAATAGGCGCTTCATTGAGATCACTTTGCACTTCCCATTTGAGAGTTTGGTGAGTTCTCCTTACATTTCGTAGGGGCCCATTTTTATTTCAGTATTTGTTTGGGGCGTCAAGGGTCTTCTCCCGATGTCTATGTTGAACTTAGAGGCTTCATAGATAGCTAGAGTTGAGTTGTTTTCAGAAAATTCTTTCTTTAAAGTGTTTTGCGGATATTATAGTTTGCTTATATGAGTATTTGAGACAATTGAGTTATGTTTTTTTCTTATTAAAGATTTTAATTTGCTTGAGTCAAATCTTCCGCTAAGTAGTCAGTCAGACTGAGGGTTCACTTGGGAGCCAACAATGGTTTTCGAGTGCTGATCATGTTCGGGGGTGTAGGCTTGGGGAGTGACAGTTAAATTCAAGATCCTAATTTATACTAAAGAGCTTGTTGAATCGTAGGGAATACATCGGATGAAATATTCGTAAGGACAGTGCCAATAGCATCCTTCAAACTATGAGATTTCTGTGATTTACAATATTTTCCAACATATTGTTGCTATATGTATTAGTTTGGTGTCAATCTCTTCTATGCATTTTGATTTGACAGATCTTGTTGTGGAGCTATTTCCCTGGTATAGAGTTGGAGAAATGCATATCTTGCCCATTCTTCCTTTGATTCTTAACTTTCTATTAAGTGCTAAAATTTGGGTTCGAAAGTATTCAGGCGTCATGTAGAAGCATATAATTACAAATCATACAGGCAATAAATCAGATGACATAGAAACTATACTAAAAGACAAAATGTTATTATAGAATTTGGCCGATTTGATCTACATATGAAAAACTAATGTAAATGAAAATATCAAAACTATTGAGAGAAAATCTATGTATATATAAACAAAACTCTTTAAACAAATACATTGTGGATGTTATTGTGTATTTTTTTATATGAGAAGAGAGTCTTCAGTTTATAGAGTTTCAAACTTTTCTTTTACAGAAAGAATAACTAAGTATAGAAGAGATTTATAATTTCCTTTCAACAAAAGTAAAATCAATTATGGTAATACTTTGACTTTTTTTATGAGAAAATTAAAACTCAAATATTATAAGAAAATCAGGACAAAACTCTAATAGTATGGGGCAAGAGAAATCATATCTTGTTCATTATTAAGTGCTGAAATTTCTGGTCTAATCTAATGTTTTGTGTTGTCCATCTTCATAAAAGTTGTTGTTACCTAAAGATCAACATATTTTGATTTTATCTTATGTATAACGTCAAGTGTGGAATGAAATTTCGACATGAAATAAGCCCTCTCAAAGTTGTTAACTTATCTATAGGGCTCGCAACTGTTGACGACGAAGTATCAAGTTTGCCTACTTTAATATAATTTATATTCGTTTGGTGTGAGGGATAGGAATAAATAGTTCTGAGATTAAAAAAAATAGTACTGGATAAATTTTTATCATCTTGTTTGGTTGTCATGTTTGGGATAACTTATCCCACCATTTATACCATATTGATGGGATACGTTATCACATATACATGGTGGGATAAGTTATCCCAGGATAACTAATCTAGGATAATTAATCCTGGGATAACTTGTTCCCAACCAAACGACAAATTTAGCCGGTGAATGACTAGGTTAAACCATTTCCTTGAGTGATTAGTATGATTCAAATTACTTATCGTTAATTGAATATCTTAAATTATAGCCCGTTGATTCTGAATTGATTCTATCATTTGTATGCCTAGATGGTTATTCTATGTGTTATTAGAAAATTCATGTGTCCAATTAACACGTTGCCTAATTTTACTAATTGATAGATAATAGGAAAACATGCAATTTTATTGTCTAATTTAGGGTTGTTCAAAACTGAATCGAAATCGATAACTCGAACCAAAAAAAACTTATTGGTTATTAGTATTGGGTTATTGGTTTAGCGGTTTTGATTTTTTTATCTTATCGGGTTATCGGTTCTTAACGGTTTGAAGGTTTTTCTTAACGGGTTAACCGATAACCCGATAGTAAATTAAATAATTATATTTATACCATTTTGTATATAAAGTCCTTGACTTATAGTTTAGTTTCCTACTTTTATTTTTGGTTGTCTCAAAAACTTGGTTATTCTACAATGTAAAAATATTTGTTTTTGAGCAAGATGTAACTTGAGAAGTCATGTGCATGGTTCATTTGGTTTGTCACCTTATTTCTAAGTGATTTTCAATTTTTTTTTGGTGTCAAATCTTAACGGTTAAACCGATAACGATCAAAAACCGATAAACCAATAATTGATAAGCCAATATCTTAATGGTTTGATAACGGTTTAGCATCTCTACAAACCGATAACCAATAAGCCAAACCGATAAACTTCAAAACTGAACCGAACCGACCGATACGCAGCCCTAGTCTAATTGATTAATGATTGATAAGTGTGTTGCTAACTATTCCACTTTCCTTTGTGTAAATTTGCTTAGTTTAACTAGTTTCTTGTTTTTCAATTAGTCATCTTTGTATAAAAGAATTGGTTCCTCTTTTCATATTTGTTTCCTAGTGTTAAAGTTTCAAATGTTAACTAGTGTTTACTTAGTTGTTCTAGTCAATATATATGTGGAGTATTTTCTTCAAATTTTAATTGACAATAAAATATATTTGTTACCATAAACATGTTCTATTCTTTATATACATAGCATCATTCTTTTCATTTTAATTAAGGGAAGATGCATTTTTATAGTAGTAACTAGAGAAATGTCGTAAGGCTCTCAAATCCTCATCTCCTCTTTTTTTTTTCATCCTGAGAAACTCCCCCAAGTAATCGAGTTCCACCCATGTTGCATCCTCACCCATCAAATCCATTCACCATCAAATTGATTTACTAATAAGACTTCATCTTCTTTATTTCCATGCGTGCATAAATATTGTCTAGACAATGAATTTCAAGTCAAGAAAATAATAATCAAGACTGAAAATTATCACAACAATTGTATTTATTAATTTCAAAATATGAGTGTTACAATCTCTATGATTTCTGTTATTCGTCTTTTCGAATATAAATTCAAGGAATTTTGAGCTTAATCTTGAATATTAACTTGTTCTTGGATTCCAGGCCTTTTTGGCTTGTTCTTGAATCTTGATGAACTTGATTTTGACTTGTACTTTGGATTCAACGGTTTTTGGACTTGTTCTTGAATCTTGATAAACTTTGATCTTGATCTTGACTTGTACTTGAATTTAAGGGATTTTGAGCTTGTTCTTGAATCTAGTGGTCTTGATCTTGGATTCTTATATTTGTAGCTTGTAGATAAATTTGTGGCGTTTGATCCACAAGCGCTTCTTGTTAAAATTTTGTTATGATTTTTGAATTATGAGGACCAATATTTATAGTTGTATAATGGAGAAGTTATGATGAGAACAAATTTTCCTTCGGCCAATCAGATTTAAGTGTCATGACATATTGGGTTTTAGTAAAGTGGGATCATCTTTTATAGCCTAAATCGACGAATTTGGACTTTTAATTAAATCCATATTTATTAGACTTAAATAATTAACTCAATTATATTAATCTACAACATTTACTTGGACTAATATATTTTGAATTTAATTTAAATTATTACAAATATATCATGCTTCAAGTCTTGTTGAGATGCACATTTGTTGTAATCGAGACAATAGTTGAAGTATTTAGCAAAGACATATATATTTGTTATGCGTTGTCACTTATATTTGACTAGAGCGGTGATGGCCCGTGCTTAGCAAGGACCCAACATTCTGAAATTTTGATGTAATTGTTTTACAGTCATAATACAACATCAACACTTAACTATATTATTGATTTTCTCGTATCATAACAGTACAACATTAGTTTACAAAGAAAATTAAAGGAGCTACAGCATTATCATATTATTATTGTTTTCAGATTTATGATATTTTTCATTGGGAGTTTACTTAGTACTGAGTGGACCTAGGAATGAAGGTTCCCCCATTAGTAGAGGCATGAGACATCTAGCAGCTTTGTCCCAGAACTACATATCACTGTAGGATTTGGTCTCAGATATACATTAGCTAGCGGATCCACCTTAGCTCAGATTTCATGGTCCTTACCTTGGAAAGTAGGGCATTCTCTTTTCGGTGTGGGAGCAGTACACAGAACTCCATGTTATAACACACATGTTTAATGTCGGTTAATGGTATCTCCCACATTATGATATGATTTTAAGACATTGCATGACCTCGTACTATGCTTTCAGATCAGAATGCCAGCTTTCATGATTATGTTTACTTGGTCATTGCATCAACATGTTTTACAGACTTATCATGTTCAGTTATCACGTTTTATGCATTTTCCCATACTCAGTAAATTTCAAGTACTAACGCCATACTTTTGTGCCTATATTGTTTCATAATATAGATTCTGACGCTCATCCTTCAGGTCGCGGTTAGTACAGGATCCTCTCAACTTGCACACCTTTTGGTAACTCTCATGTTTCGGGGACATACCTTTTATGCTTATCTTCGGTAATATTCAGACATTTTAGAGTTAGCTAGGGACTTGTCCTAGCAACTCACTATGATTAGATGCTTTTTCAGACAGTTAGTTATTCTGTGTATGTTGTCATTAAAGAAGATTCTCTTTATGGTATGATAGCTATTGAAACTTAATCCCACTTTTTTATTTACTCTATCTATGGGTGTTATCTCAGTGTCATGCTATATCATGTGGTTAGATTGGGATCACTCGTGGCTCTATGCACCATGTCACGTCTAGGAGTAGTCTTGGGTCGTGACAAGAGCGTTCATTATCATCATCCCTAACCTAAGTTCCACAACCCTACTTATGAATTTAGCTACTCATAACTAGTGTAGAATAACAACTATGATAATAAACAACTGGAAAACATGATTGTAAAAGAGAATAAGAGAAACCTTTGATTAGTGTAATTTAAAAAGGAAAATAATAGCTACCTAATGGATTTCTACAAATTATAAAACCCTAAACTACACTCCTCGGTAATGGCCCTAGAATTTTGATGTAGCCCAAAATACACCTTTTTATGGGGTTAAAACGGTCAATGAAAAATATAGTAACTTAACTAGATTGAGGTTGAATCTCATAGAGAGCGTACTAGAGTTTTCTTATAATTTTATGTTGAGATTCAAGAAAGTAACTATTATTGGAGAATTGGGGGGGGGGGGGGGGGG
>JAJOOE010001029.1:0-33900 GCA_036250405.1 Solanum raphanifolium
TCTAGGGACCTAATGGGCGAAAGGAACCCACTAGTGAAATCCCACATACCTGGTGACGAATTCCACGGAGAAATCTTTCGATTTCGGGGCTGGAACTGATGGAACCTTGCTGCGTTCTTGAACTAGGGTTCTTGACCTCTTTTCTCCTCTTAGCGTTCTAATTCTTCTAAGTTTGATTAATGATTTGACTTATGTTTCTAGGCTTAAACTAATTAAAATCTTATGATTTAGGGTTTAAACGACGTATCTTAGGGGTTAAACGAAATGGGAAAAGACCAAAAGACCCCTGAATTAACTGCTGTCGGAGTGACCGACGGATTGGACCTACGGTCAGTCAATCAATCGACGATCCGTCGATTGGATCCGTAGGTCGAGTCTACCCGACAGGGCTTCACTAAAACGAGCATAACTCTTTACTCGGAGGTCGAAATTTAGCAAACTCGGTGGCGTTGGAAAAATAATTCAATTATATATCATATCATAGGTCATAGGACTCACAATTAATTTTGTGATAAAAGTTATGACCATCTGAAGTTGACCCATCAATAATTTTCAGCTAACTGGCTGTTGACTCTAACTTACGGTCAGACCTACGGACCGTGGATCGATTGACGGTCCGTGCTGGTCAACTGTAGTTTGTATCAGAGACTGGGTAAATGAGGTCTTAATCCACGAACACAGACCACAGACCGTGGTCTGACCTACGGACCATGGGTATGTCCGTGAGTCGGGACTTAGCCGATTTTTCTGAGCTTGGTTGGGGAGGGGTTGCAGTGGTGAACCACGGACCACCAGCACGGGCCGTGGATGGCAACCGTGGGTTGCACATGCAACTTCTCAAAATCTGCATTTTGGTCTGTTTCGAATACGGGGTGTTACATTCTTCTTCTTCTTCTTCTCCTCCTCATCCTCTTTCTTCTTCTTCTAGAGAGAATTTCTTGGAGGGAATTGGGTTCTTTGGTGAATCTAAAATAATTAATTAGTTGACATAGTTTAGGGTTCTAATAGGTTTATATAGGTGGCCTAATTAATAATAAAATGGCCCTACTTAATAACTAATTAATTCTAGAACATTCCCTTAACCCCTAACTTAAAAACTTAAAAACTAAAACTGCCCCCACCCACACGACCTCAACCCACGGACCATGGGTGGGTCTACGGACCATACTGGTCCTTCGTGGTTGGGCTTCTACAACCCTCAAATTGGGACCTTGACCCATGAGGCCATCCACGAGGCGTGGACCAGCCTACGGGGCGTAGGTCCCCTCGTGGGTGCACTCCCTTGTTGGGAAGATTTTGGGATTGTTTTGGGGTCCTCTTCAAGGACCCCTTTGGTTGGTCCTTAGGGAGTCATACCTTGACGTTTAACCCCTAGACTCCTAATTCTAAGTACGGGAAGTCATTTTATGATTCTACCCCTCACATCAAACTTTAGAAGTCCCACTTAAAGCCCTAGAACTCTTTAGTTAGGCTCTTGTTAAGTCTAGAAATTTTGGAATGTTACAATACTGTGCGGAAGCTACATCATAACATAAACTGAAATGATGGGGAATACCCATAAACTGTCTGAATATATGAAAACTGAGAGTTTAACAACAACAACTGAAAAGTCAAACTCAAATACTAAAGCTAGAACTATGTCTGAAAATAGCCTCTAACTGACTAGAAGTGCTGGAACATGCCCCAGCTAAATCTAGCAAAACTAAACTAAAGACTAAAAGCAAAAGAAACATGTCTATCGTCCTTGAGAAATGATGACTCACCACTGATGCTGCTGAACTGGAGATCTGTAACACCCCAAAAATGAGTAGGCTTAACTAGAGCTTGTCATATGTATTAGAGTCGTAAAATTTACTTCCCGAACTTAGAATGAAGGGTTTGGGGGTTAAACGTCAAGATATGACTCCCCAAGGACCAACCAAGGGTCCTTGAGGAGGACCCTAAAGTTCACCCCAAAGCTGCCTAAAATAGTGACCCATGGATGGACCTATGCCTCGTAGGGTGGTCCATGCTCCGTGAGAGTGGCTCGTAGATCATGAGGCCAAATGAGGAGCTGCAAAACCCCAACCCACACCCTTCCAGTACGGGCCATGAGTCAGTTCATTCTCTGAAGGTAGGGGTTGTGGATAGGGCCTTGTCACGACCCAGGGGTACACCCTAGATGTAACATGGCGTACTTGACCCCGAAGGGGCCTCATACAAGCCCTTAGCATATCACAACATAAGATAATAGAAAAGTACGAAAATTTTAAAACTTTATCTATACCATCAAAGTCTTTTATAAAAGCAAGCGGAAGTCTTTTCTACACTTTGTCTCAAACCATCTAATACAATTTAGAATAAAACTCTTGGGACATAGCCCATAGAATAGTCTCTACACATGAAAATAAAAGAAATAAGGGAAATAATGGGTTTGTCCTCGAAGCTATGAGGACTCACCAAATCTTCAACTCCTTTGCTCCTTAGCTCCTTAGAAACCTAGCTTCAAGATAGGAACTCAAATTTCCGAACCCTACATTAGATGAGAATGAAGGCAAAGTATGCGTTAGTATAAAATGTACTAAATATGTTAGGTAGCATAACATCATAGGAGCATAATATCATAAGGGTTAGTCAACATAAGACATAATCCATAAGCATAAGAAATACTTCATGAAACATCAATTATAAGCATAAGAGACAATATCTTAATCATAAGTAAAGTCTCCAATATAAGCATAATATAAACATTATTAAACTCTTAGTCATTCATATCATAATAAGACCATTCTCAAGTAACTTCAAAGCATACTTGTGCAATGCATGAATAGCATCCCATAATACCATCCAAGCTAAGTATCCCTTTTTGGTCATCTTTAACATAGTCAATCTCACTAGTCAAGCCTTAGCCTCTCATAAATAGCTTCAAGTCATACTTGTGCAATGTATGAGTAAGAACCCATAATCCTACTCACACTAAGTACCACCTTAGTCCATCACATTAATCACCTTAGGATCTCATCCTTTAGCTTAACTCTCATAACCAAGGGAATCTCTCACCTTTAGTCAATACTAACAAGAAAGGCAACTCTAGCACAATCCTATCTAAACATATATCATATAAGAGAACACTTTCTTGAATAACCTTAAGTCATACTTGTGCAATGCATGAATGGCATCCCATAATACCATTCATACTAAGTACCACTTTTAGGTCCTCATACTCATACTTCTTAGTTGGAAACTAGTCCCTCTCTTTAAAGCCTAGAACACTATGAGGTACTTCCTTAAGCACATCTTAGTTCATTATTAGGTTGAACCCTATGAGACACTTCTTTAAGCATGTCTAAGTTCATTATTCAGATGGACCCTATGAGATACTCCTTTAAGCATGTCTAAGTCCATTAATGCTTTTGAACACTATGAGGTACTTCTTTAAGTAAGTCTTTGTTCATTGGATATGAAGATTGCTACTAGAAACCTTAACTCCAGTATGTGAAGGCTTCCATCTCATGAGACCTAACTTTGGGAAAACCCATACTCTACTATGTAAGATTTCTCCCTTTACCTTGGATAGTCCTCACATCAACTAGTTGTGGTTCTCCTTTCAACTTGGAGCACGGACGCTATCTTGTGTGACACTTCATCTCATTGTCAATATCCACTGGGTTAAACATACACTCCTAGATTCACTTATTAAGCCTTGCTTAACATTCATGTCTCATGGAAATATGTACTTGACAATCAATCCATGTTCAAGTGATTCTATCACTTTATTCATTCAAGCACTTATAAGGTAGGTTAAGTGAGTATAGGTCTTTCACCACAATTCTACCTATTATACTTTTATTCTCATTTAGGCTTTACTGTCAAAGCCTTTACATACATAATTCATCACAATGGCTTTACTCTCAAAACCCTAGTGATCAACCTTCATGACTACAAGCCTTACCCTCAAAGTTTTTTTTCTTACCATCTTCATTCATACCTAGATATCAAGGCATTCTAATCACATTCTTCATTACTAAGTGATTCTAGTCATAATTCACTATAAAGGTTCAACTTCAAGCTTTACAATTCATGATCCATCACCTATACTAAAATCTAGTTCAATTCATGTTTACATGTTTTTATTCTTGAACAATTACTACTCATAACATCAATTCTAGAAGATCACCTATATATCCTCAATTTTACCTCTCGTGGCATAAACCCTCATAATTCAAATTCATCAATTAGACTAGGGTTAACCATGGAAAAAATGTAATAACATCAAATTATAATTAATCAATACCAAAACAATCATAATCAAGTACTATCCACTTAATTGGAATCATACTTCAACACTACCCACAATGTAGGAAGAAACCCTAGCTAGAATTGGGTTTTGTCTTTACAATTGGGGGAAATCTAGGGGGATCAATGGATGGAAGAATCCATAGATGAATAAGCTAAAATACCTTGATTCAAAGCTCTCACCAAGGTTGCATCAATGGAAGAAATCTGCCTTAGCTTCCTTCTCTTCTTCTTCTTCTTCTTTGGAGATTTAGAGAAAGAAATATTTGGGGGAAAGTTGGTTATGAATTTGGTCTTGGGATTTATGAAGTATATGTGTTATTTAATGGCTTAAAAACGCTTATATAGGTCTAATAAAACATTATAAAACGACTTCACACTTAACTAAATTAATTAGGAATTACCTAAACTACCCCTTACCTTGGCTGAGACTTGGGCAGTGTTGCAGGCATAACCTACGTTTGGGACTTGCAGTCCGTAAATTGACCTACTGGACGTCCTGCAGGTCCATAGGTCATGACCTGCAGCTCCCCAATTTGGCTCTTGACTCATGAGACACCCCACAAGGTGTGGATGGACCTACGCCCCGTAGGTCCCATCTGTAGCTCACTTAATTTGGCAGTTTTGGGGACTGATTTGGGGTCCTCCTCAAGGACCTCTTTGGTTGGTCCTTGGGGAGTCGTACCTTGACGTTTAACCCCTAAACACTTCATCCTAAGTACGGGAAGCCATTTTACAACATTAACCCACACATGAAACTCTAAAACTCTCACGTAGGGCTTTAGTTTCACCTACTAGTTTTCTAGGTGTTACATTATCTCCTCCTTGGGAACATTCGTCCTCGAATGACATTTCTAAACACCTTTCGGAATTAAAGACTTAAGACTAGCAGCCCATCATGCATACAACTCATCTAAATGCATATGAACAAAATAGTAAAACTTCAATTCCAAACTAAACATATTCAATGCAACACAAGGGAGTAGGAACTACATCTAACAACCCAAAATGCATGAAATTCTATATTTACTCATTTTCAAGGAGGAACTACCATCTCCTAACTAAAACATGCTCAACATACACTCATGGAGCCTAAATTCAATTTACTCTCAAAAAGCATTTATTCAAGGAGGAATCTTTCAACCCCAAACTAAGGCATGCTCATGTATTCATCTCATGAAGTCAAATAGGCAACTCATACTCAATGCACTACCATCATGAGGTAACATAATGCAAACTCATTTTCTTTTAAATCACAAGCTTTCATGAACATGCACCACATAAGGAAATCATGGAAACATACAAATCACACATGACTTCACATAAAAGCAAATCAAGAGGAACTTATCATCTCAAGATCCTAATGCTAAAGGAGGAATACAAGGAAAAATGATGAGGATATTGGGACTTCTCATTGGCCCTAGGCCTCCCAAGTAGCACCCTCAACTAAAAGATCACTCCTCAACATTTTCATGGAAACAACTTTCTCGTTCTTCTATTTCGTAACTTACCGATCTAAAATCCCAACTGGTATTTCTAAATTAAGGAGGTTCTCATTAAGTATCTAGCTCACAAGCAACCTCACCAACATTTACTCAAGATCTTATATGAACCTACAAAACCGGGACTAAACTTCCCAAATCTTACTACACCCCTCAAGGTGGAATTTCTAGCCAATCCAAAACATGAACGTTTAGAACACTCAACGACCTTGCTATCTAAGCACATTATCTCCCCTTTGGGAGTAAACCTGTACGGACTTTTCTAAGCATCATTCTTTTCAATTCTAAGGTCAGAGCAAGTTATCACTAAACTTTCACATCAATTACACAAGATGATTCTAAACCAAGGTGAATTACACTTCTACCTTTTCTTAGAGGATTATGTTCACTATACCCATCTAGGCATTACTCAAACACCCTATTCATCAGATCTATCAACATACCTCCAAAACTCATCATGACTAAGTCGGGTTCTACCATCAAATATATATAACCATAATACAACCCAATCATACTAAAGACAACAATCAAAGTCTATCTAGTCACATAGCCATAATTGGCACACAACTAACCTTTCTCCCTCACCCCTTGTAGCATGATCCCTTCGAGTAGTCATATCCTAAAGACCATCAGATAAGGAGTAGGAGAGAGACATTATAGAGTTAAACTCTATGGCACGACTTAGAGAATGAAGAAATGAAATTTCCTAAACATCCAATAGCCTCCTATTCATAAATATGGCATGCTTCACATTTATGAACAAGACTCCACTAGACGTGGTTTGAGACAATCCTAGAACCATTCTAAATCGTGTGCTCTGATTACCAAGTTTGTCACGACCTAGAGGTACACCCACCCTAGATGTAACATGGCGTACTTGACCCCGGGTCTCATACAAACCCTTAGCATATCACAACATAAGATAATAGAAAAGTACAAAAATTTTAAAACTTTATCCATACAATCGAAGTATTTTATAAAAGCAAGCGGAAGTTGATGTTTGAGTAATCAAGACTCAACTTCCAATTCAAGTGTCTACGATCGTACAATAGTAATATAACCCAACCGAATGGGTTGGGGTCGAGTCCCAAGGGAGTGGTTGCAAGAATTAATAGAAAAGTAAAATCAAGTTCTAATCAATCATAGTTGTAAACATTAACGAATAAAAACATACTAAACCTAAAGGTGACACGAATGTCAATTATCAATGGGGGGTTTGTATCAACTAATGAAACGAAAATAGCAAAAATATAAAGATACGAGATAGGGAAACGGGATTCTTGAGATGTGATAGGAATATGGGATGAAATATACTATTGGGTAAATGCTATTGATAGTACATCGCTGAATATTTGTAACTAGGATAGACTTTAGTGGGGTAAATTCTCTCTCGAGCAACTTACCCCGAATCAACTCGGTTTCTCTCGAACACCGAGTTGTAGCATTTAAGCACAGCCTCCGCCTTAGCCCATTCACTCTCTCGACCTGAATGTGTGGGAAAAGGCCTAGGATTCACTCTCTCGAGCTGAACCCACGATGACCCAATAACCACCGGCTATCGATTTAGTAGTCTTAGTTTTTAAACCTCTCTCTCGAGCAAGCCAAAAATACTAAGATGAAAATCGTATTTGCAACTACAATCCCATTATGTTCAAACACAACTACTAAACAATATCACATTTAAAAAGCAAATAGACTAACAATAAGTAGTACCCAACAGGAAATTTAACCCATATTCACAAAATCACACCCCAAGAATTGAGGCTTTAGCTAGACATGAAAAAAATATAGAAATCAATACCAACAAGTGTTTCCATCAAGTGGGTATGATAGAAAATGTCTTTAAACACGTCTAGGAAGAAGATTCTTGGATACCCACTTCCAATTTCTTGGAGTTGAAAACCTTCAAAACCTTCAAGGTCAAGAACAATGTCTCCCAAAAACTCTAAGAACTAAAAACTGAAAATATTCTAAGTCTCAGTAATAATTCTCTATAACTTGATACTAAGCTACATAATTAAATGAGTATTTATAGTTTTTGAAAATTTGTGCTGCGAAGGATCACTCGGCGTAGTAAGTCGGGATCGCCGATACACTCGACGATTCGCCCTTTGGTCTGGTTCATCGCCTTTCAGCTTTTGCCTTCAACATCTTCACATTTTGATTCATTGGGCCACAGGGAACTGCTTCACGAAACTGCTTGGCGATGCACCGACTGCTCCCTTCATCACCAACTTGATCTTTTCCTTCAGGGCTCAGCACACTGGAACTTTGGGCGAGGTTAAGGCCATTCGGCGACTCGCCTAATGCATTAGGCGATCCTCACGCCTTATTTTTCTTCGTTCTTTTCAGCCGCCTTGTTCCTTTTTGCCAAGTAGTGTCCATGCTTTGCCTCAAACTCCAAATACTTGAAACTTAAAGATTTCCATCAGTTATTGAGACAAAATATGCATTTGAGGATACTAATTCAATCAAAATATAGCCCTAAATGATTCCAAATTGTGGACTCATCAGAAGTCTTTTCTACATTTTTTCTCAAACCATCTAATACAACTATAGGATAAAACTCTTGGGAAATAGCCCATACAATAGTCTCAACACATGAAAATAAAAGACATAAAGGAAATAATGGGTGTGCCCTCGAAGCTATGAGGACTCACCAAATCTTCAACTCCTTTGCTCCTCAGAAACCTAGCTTCAAGATAGGAACTCAAATCTACGAACCCTACATTTGATGAGAATGTAGGCAAAGTATGCGATAGTACAAAATGTACTAAATATGTTAGCTAGCATAGTCAACATAAGACATATTCCCTAAGCATAAGAAATACTTCATGAAACATCAATTATAAGCATAAGAGACAATATCATAATCATAAGTAAAGTCTCCAATATAAGCATAATATAAGCATTATTAAACTCTTAGTCATTCATATCATAATAAGACCATTCTCAAATAACCTCAAAGCATACTTGTGCAATGCATGAATAGCATCCCATAATACCATCCAGGCTAAGTATCCCTTTTTTGTCATCTTTAACATAGTCAATCTCGCTAGTCAAACCTTAGACTCTCATAAGTAGCTTCAAGTCATACTTGTGCAATGTATGAGTAAGATCCCATAATCCTACTCAAACTAAGTGCCACATTAGGCCATCACATTAATCACCTTAGGATCTCTTCCTTTTTCTTACCTCTCATAACCAAGGGAATCTCTCACCTTTAGTCAATACTAACAAAGAAGGCAACTCTGGCACAATCCTATCTAAACATACATCATATAAGAGAATACTTTCTTGAATAACCTTAAGTCATACTTGTGCAATGCATGAATGGCATCCTATAATACCGTTCATACTAAGTACCACTTTTAGGTCCTCAAACTCATACTTCTTAGTTGGAATCTAGTCCCTTTCTTTAAAGCTTAGAACACTATGAGGTACTTCCTTAAGCACATCTTAGTTAATTATTAGGTTGAACCCTATGAGAAACTTTTTTCAGCATGTCTAAGTTCATTATTAAGATGGATCCTATGAGATACTCCTTTAAGTATGTCTAAGTCCATTAATGCTTTTGAACACTATGAGGTACTTATTTAAGTAAGTCTTAGTTCATTGGATATGGAGATTGCTACTAGAAACCTTAACTCCACTATGTGAAGGCTTCCATCTCATGAGACCTAACTTTGGGAAAACCCCAATCTACTACGTAAGAGTTAACTTGGATAGTCCTCACATAAACTAGATGTGGTTCTCCTTTCAACTTGGAGCCCGGACCCTATCTTGTGTGACACTCCATCTCATTGTCAATATCCACTAGGGGCCAAGCATACACCCCTAAATTCACTTATTAAGCCTTGCTTAACATTCATGTCTCACAGAAGGATGTCCTTGACAATCATTCCATGTTCAAGTGATTCTATCACTTTATTCATTCAAGCACTTATAAGGTAGGTTAGTTGAGTATAGGCCTTTCACCACAATTCTACCTATTAGACTTTTATTCTCATATAGACTTGACTCTCAAAGCCTTTACATACATAATTCATCACATTGTCTTTACTCTCAAAACCCTAGTGATCAACCTTCATGACTACAAGCCTTACCCTCAAAGCTTTACTTCTTACCATCTTCATTCATACCTAGATTTCAAGGCATCTAATCACATTCTTCATTACTAAGTGATTCTAGTCATAATTCACCATAAAGGTTCAACTTCAAGCTTTAAAAGTCATGATTCATCATATATACTAAAATCTAGTTCAATTAATGTTTACATGTTTCTATTCTTGAACAATTACTACTCATAACATCAATTCTAGAAGATCACCTATGAATCCTCAATTTTACCTCTCATGGCATAAATCCTCATAATTCAAATTCATCAATTAGACTAGGGTTAACCATGGAAAACATGTAATGTCATCAAATTATCATGGTTCATTATTTAAAAAATCATAATCAAGTACTATCCACTCAATTGGAATCATATTTCAACACTACCCATAATGTAGGAAGAAACCCTAGCTAGAATTGGGTTTTGTCTTCACAGTTGGGGGAAATCTAGGGGACTCTGTGGATGGAAGAATCAATAGATGAATAAGCTAACATCCCTTGAATCAAAGCCCTCACCAAGCTTGCATAAATGGAAGAAATCTTCCCTAGCTTCCTTCTCTTCTTCTTCTTCTTCTTCTTCTTCTTCTTCTGTGGAGTTTTGGTGAAAGAAATATTTGGGGGAAAGTTGGTTATGAATTTGGTCTTGGGATTTATGAAGTATATGGGTTAGTTAATGGCTTAAAAACCCTTATATAGGTCTAATAAAATAATATAAAATGACTTCACATTTAACTAAATTAATTAGGAATTACCTAAACTACCTCTTACCTTGGTCGTTACTTGGGTAGTGTTGCAGGCATGACCTACGCCTGGGACCTTCGGTCCGTGAATGGACCTACTGGCCATCCTGCAGGTCTATAGGTCATGACCAGCAGCTCCCCAATTTGTCCCTTGACCCAACTCAATTTCGTGAGAATTCTTCATCAAGGTATGGTTGTCTTTGATCCATGGATAGTTTTCATCCATGGAGTCCCTCCAAACTCAATTTCAAAATTTGTAACTTTACCCAAAAATCTAGGGTTTTACTCCAAGTTATGGATTCATTTCAAAAATGATTCTAATGGTTTAGTTGTTTTATGTTATGATCAAATTGATGATTTACTAATGTTTTTATGGTGAATTTCTCAAGAATCCATGAATTACCCTAATTTCTCAAATTTGATCTTAAAGTGTGGGTATTGATTGATGATTGTAGAATGCTATAGAATTATGGATGTTATAAATTGATTACTCGAATCATGTTATTATCTATGCCTAATGTAGTAATTCTAGGTGTGTTGATTGAATGTGATCCATGGTCCTTGAAGGGTAAATTATGAGAGTTTTGTATGATCATGATGTTTATGTACATACTTTATGAATACTTTGAAAGTAATGTGATTATGACTATAATGTAATTGTGGTTTTGTTGAGAGGCTATTCTCAATTATACACTTATGAATGATGAGGACATGTTGTGAAAGGCTTTCCTCACCTAAATGAATCGGTAGGCTAATGGTATTCCTTTCATGTGTGATTAAAAGTTATCTTGATTGATATACCTTGAATCAGTAGGCTAAGGGCATCCTTTTCATGAGTAATTAAGGAACTATCTTGACTTAATGAACCTTTAATCAGTAGGCCAATGAAACCCCTTTCATGAATGACTAATGAAGTATTCTAAGGCTTTGTATTGACTCGGTAGATCAATGGTACCCATTTCATGAGGAGTCAATGAACTATTATGATGACGAAACTTGAATCGGTAGACCAATGGTACCCCTTTCATGAGGATTCAATGAGCTATCTTAATGATGTACCTTGAACCGGTAGGCCAATGGCATCCCTTTCATGTGCAATGATATTAAAAGAGAATTAACTACTCCATGGGAATTTAATGCTTAGCACCGAGTGGATATTGTTAGGTGGAAGCCCTATGTATGGCCGGGTTTCTAGTAACAATCTACTTATCCCATAACTATGTGCCCACATCGGTTATTAGATAATGGATCCACCTAAGCTATCGGTTCTACCTTACGGGGTAAAAGTGACATCATTCACAAGACTCGATTATGAAATTTATGATTAAGGATGAAGAAGCATTTACGACTCTACCATAACTTTATTGGTGATTCATATACAAATTTGTGGATAAACTTGTTACATTCAAAGTAGGCAGCCCAATAAAAAAAGAGAAAAATGACAAGTGCACCATACATTTAAATGTCTAATTAATTGGTTCAATGAATTTAGTTGGAAAAAAAAGAGGGCGCATTATCATGGAACTATTCAACTATTTCAATAAAAAATAATTAGTTCCAATCAATCTAAAATTATGTCTGGTAGTGGAGAGACAATTCACATTTTGCCATCCAATTACATTCCAACAAAATGGGGATTCCATTTCCAATATATTACCCATAAAAATAATAATTTTATGTCCTAGTTGAATTGAATTAATGGAATTGTTAATGCATGTTTACAAACTCCGATTTCTTATATTAATGTGACCAAGAGTTCTTTTTTACTTTTACTTTTTTTTTTGGATATGTGTTTTTAAGAGGTTATGTTTGAATAAGCGCATCTCATTGTGACTTTCTCTTGAATCTTTTTTTAAAAATAGATATAAAATGTTTAAAAAGAGACAACATCACCCTATCACCTTTGCAAGTTTCCTTAGTAGCTTGCATCAAAGCTGTTTATGCATTGGATTTTGGGTGGATTATTGCTACTGGGATGAGAGATCACACCCTGAATGAAAGAGCTAATCTTTTGTTTCCTTGTCTCATAAGGAGACCATGTGCACATGCCAACATACCACCTAAAAAAATGGTGGACAGATATGTTGAGGCCAAAAAGCTCACTACGGTGACTAAGATAAAAGATGCACCGAACCCATTATATGGTTTGAGAGCAGGACTTGCATCACCTTTGGCGGTTATGCCACATGTTCTGGTAGAGCCTATACGAGCTGGGGGGGGGTCAGTGAGCAGGCAGAGGAGATAGTCTAGGTAGCTTCAGGAGTGCAACCTCCATCATCACCATCTTCAGCAACTACACATACATTTGTCTCTTTGCCAACCATATTTTTTGAGAGACTAGTAGCGGAGCAGAGGCAGACTAGGTCCATACTAGACCAGGTAGTTGAAAAACTACCATAGGTGTTCCAGATTCAGGTAAAGAGTGCGGAGCAACGCTTGCAGAATGAACTTCGACAAGAAGTTTCTGTTCTGAAGAACCGGATGGAAAGCTTGGAGTCTCACTTGAATAACCAGATTAATGAGTTGGGTTATGTAGATGGTGTTTCTTTGCAGGCTCAGATGGCTATATTGAAAGCTGATGTTGCAACACTGGCAGATAAGCTGGTTACTTTGCCTCTCCCACTTGTACCAGATTCACTGATGAATTTGTTTACCATGCCTCCGGTCACTCAGCCAGTTGGGGATATTTGGGTTGACCTTGACAGGCTCGAGATAGGAAAGGGAAAGGAGAAGAAGAAGACCTCTGACACTTCACTCCCTGATGAAACTCCTAGGGAAGAGCAACGGAGACTGAAGAAGGCTAGAAATGAGTCCAAGCAGGCTACAAGAGAAAAGGAAGCTTTGGAGCAGGAGCATGATGTGATGAGGTCTGAAGCCTCAGCTATTGGACCTTCTGTTCATGTAGATAGAAGCTGTCCTGACACAGTCCTTGCTCAGAACCTGAGTGTACACCCGTTGATGAGGGTGCCGACATCACTTTGACTACCGACGCCTAGTGCGTCGTATGTATGACCCCTCCTCACAACCCTTATATTTTGTACTTTGAGAGAAAATTATATTTTGTTGGGGAAGGGGTAGTTGAGCAACCTGTCATATTAGTCGTTAGTGCATGAAGGTTGGATCTTGTGTTGGGAATTTTTGTGAAAAAGTAGTTTGCTATTTTGTGTGTGTTGAAAAGTTGGTAGTTTGTTGGGATTAAATTGATAGCAACATTTGAAGTTTTGTGTTTTTGTGTGGAATGATAAGAAAAACATCCATAATCTGAAAATTGATTGTTAGGATCTTTGTACGATATCTCATATACTTGTGTGTTGATCACTGCTAACTAGAACATAAATTGGTTGACTAAATATTGAAAGTGTAAGCATGTGCCATGTGAGTATGAGCTTTTTATGATGTTTAACATTGTAGGTAGAAGCTATAACTTGCCCAAGTAGTCTTGCTAATATTGTTGAATAACTGGATAGGAAAGGAGCATAGGCCATTTTTGTATTAAGTCCACTTTAGCCAAAAACAACTACCAAATGAAATCATGAGCCCTTAAACTATATTTGAGCCTTGAAGCTAATTTTTTTGTCACCTTGTTGATATCGTAACCTTGGTTCTCTGAAGGCAGGATGCCACAACTCAAGACAAAAGCCTTAGTTGAGGGTGTTCATAACCTAAATGAAAAAGAAATAACTTAGCAGAATCACATCCTTGGTTATTCTTGAGGAAAAAAAACCAAAATGCATGTGTTGAATGGTTCAATTAAATGGAAATTATAAAAAAAAACAAAAATAAAAAACAAAAATAAAGAAAAAAAAGGGAAAGAAAAAAATAAATGATGTGGGTGACTGAATTTGCTAAAAGAAAAAGAGGTTGGAACCACTCAAATAAGAGTTTTGTGCTAATAAGAACTTTGGGGAACTGAGGTAATCTAGTCACTCATATACAAAATGTTCCACTCCTTAACTTGAGCCAATGCTACAATCCAAAAGTCCTATAGTATACCTATTCCGATTGTTGATAGTTGAAGCATAGAAAACAAGGGCAAGCTTATGGTCTATAAACTTGCATTGTTAGAAGTTCTTATGGAGAGTGAGAGTACTTGTCAGTCCCAACTATCATGTGTGAAGGACTTCTTTTGTTGTGAGGGAACTATGTTTGCATTTTATAGTTTGTCATGTGAGCTAATAGTTGGTACTAGTCTAAGCATGATCGATTGTGTGTGATGGGATTTCGTCCATTGATCATTGCATGTTAGATAGATGATTTTGGATGAAATTCTTGGGGAAATAGCTGCTGCATATTTGTGATATGTTCCAATGTATTTAAGCATCAGTTTTTGTTCTTTTTAATCGCTTGAGGACAATCAATGGTTCTAAGTTGAGGGTGTTGATGTGCCATGGACTCATACAACATTTGACACTCAAAACTATGGATTAGTGCGAGAAATTGAGTTTTTTTTTATGTGGATATGATGGTTTCTGTTGATGTCATACAGATGAAACACTTATAGGCAAATGATAGAGGAAAGTTTGAGAATAAAGTGAAAGACGCTATACTTTTACACAAGTCGTGAAGTGTTGCACGAGCTGTGAAGATGCTCGTGGGAGTGATCTGGAAAGAATAGAGTTGAAGTCCGACACCACGAGGCCCCAGACAAGCCATGGTCCAGTAGACGAGCCGTCTTATGGCTTGTGAAAGAGGGGCAATGAAAACTGTAGCTACCTAAGTGAAGCCTGAAGTCCACGAAGCCCTAGACGGGCTGTGGTGCTTAAGACGAGTTGTCTTATGGCTCATGGAAGAGGGGCAGTGAAAAGACTAGCTGCCTAATTGAAGCCTGAAGTCGATGAAGCCCTAGATGGTCCGTGGTGCTTAAGACAAGCCATCGAATGGCTCATAGAGAGCAGCAGTGAAGACAGACAAAAAGTTGTCCAAGTATGGGGACTACGTAAGAGTTAGCGAGCCGTTTGACCTTAGATGAGCCGTTAACTTACTCGTGGAGGTGTTCGACATCATTAATCCTACTTCGAGTATGACTATTTTCAAAGACTATTTTAATTACTTAGGGTTTATTATTGAAGGACTTTCTAGACATTGAGACATTCTGAGCGTAGAGAAACGAGAGTTTCCTTTTTGAACACATTTCTTGGTCGATTACTTTGGATCAAAACTTTGTGTTCTTGATTTAGTGTTGATAATCAAGAAGCTTTTGGTTTGCTATTATTGTAAGTCTATTATATTATTCTCTGGATAATCTCTATTGTTAGTTTTCTTGAAATAATGAGCGGCTAAAAACCACAACTAGGGTTGTGGGAACCATGACTAAAACATAACTACAGATTCAAATACGAGTAACGTTTGATTGTTAATTGCATATGTTGATTCCACTTTCGTAATAACTACTTTCTAATGAGTGCACACATTAGAACTTGCCTGTATTTATCACTTATTCTAGAGAAAAGTGATAATTAGGAAAGCTAGAATAAAAATCCATTAATTATTTTGAAGATTAGAGCTCGAGAGAAGATAACCTCCTTAACAAGTATGCAAGGGTAAGCTTCAAAGCACTGTAGGACCGAGAAGAGAAGAGTGAAACTCATCTAATAGGGTTGAAACGCATTGAGGTGTATCTAAATTTCTAGGAACATATAATATTAGAAATAAATAGTTATTTGTATAGAATTCGAGAGTGAAATAAATGTCATGGGGAACACAATCCTAGTCTCTCTCAATAAATTACGACAATCTTGTAACTATTGTTCACATTTGTTAATTGTTAAGATTAACTAAAATTGGTTACTTGAACACAAATAACCCAACATTTACTTTCGGTAATTTACGCTTTTTGGAAATATTAACCACAACTGAATATAAGCGTCAATAAGTTTATTTCTGCGATAAATTCCTATGGGATTGACCTCAACTTCAGTAGAGTTGTAGAATTGACTTAGACAATTATACTTCTTAATTGAGGTGTAAATTTGGATGTATCAGTCTTTTCCTAATTTCTTGAACCCAATACTATATCGTTTTACCTTCTACCCTAGGCCCTGTATAAACATTTTAAGCCCCCAATTTATCCATTTGAACTCATTTGCCTAAATTCTCAAAAACTTGACCAAACTAATCCTCCCAAATTCTCTCAAGTTTATGGAAGAAAAAGAAGATCTATTGTTCCATTCAAATCTCCAAATTCTCCTTTTTCTTGGGCTTAAAGAATAAAGAATGTGTGTATTCACCCATGAAGTCCTTTACTCCATGGGGTCCCTAAAGATTTCAAGTTTCCAATTTAATTTTCGATTTATAAAATTAGGCTTTCAATTCAATGAATATGGGTTTCTTCCAATTATGATTGATTTTGATAAATAAATTCTTCTAATGTCTTATTAATGTTAATCTATAATATTTAGTTGAAATAGCACTTACCCATGCCTAAATTATGATTTTCAGTGATGATCTATGATAAACCCATGAACTATGAATTTATTAAGATATGCATGTTTTCATGAAGTTATTACAAATGATTTAACGATGCTTTGAAAGGAAATTAGTAATGTTATTGTGAAAAGGTTTCTCACTTAATATGATGATCATGATTGTGAAATGGTTTTCTCACAAAAAGAATTCATAAGGGTGAAATGTTATCTCGCATAAGTTGAATCAAGATAAAAAAAGTTATTCTAATGAACTCTAACTTAGATTGTTTAATAAATCATGCCTTTCGATGGATAATAATATAAATAAGATTAATGACTATTATGTGGGACTTATGCTTAGCACCGAGTGGACTAGCGGCGATTACCCATATCCCATGAACTATGTGCTAACATAGGATGATTGTCTTAGATAAACATTAGCTAGTGGATCCATTTTAGCTCAAGTTTATGGTCCTTACTTTGGAAAGTAAGGACATCTCTTTTCGATGTGGGAAAGACATTGAATTCCATGTTATAGCTCACGTGGTCTATGTCGATTAATGGCAATCATCCCACAATAACGAATTAAGGTTACTTTCTAAAAGTATCTCTCAAATGTGTTTTAAAGATGTTTAGCTTGCATTGACCATGATTATGACTTATATTTTCTAACATGTTATTTTATGATTTGGCTTCTCATTGCATCTTATGTAAAGTCCTTTTTAACATGATTTCATTAATCATATGCATTGCTATCATACTTAGCACATGTTATGTACTAATGCATACTTGTGCCTACATTATTTCACTAATGTATGGTCCGACACTTCTATTCTGCACACTCATGGCTAGACATACCTTGGGTGCTTCGATTGAAGATTGGTGAGTCCTCATATTCCGAGGACCAAGCCTCCTTTATTGCTTTATGTCATTTTCATTTCAAACTTATATGTGATGTATGAGTTATGCCCCAATCACTTTGCTTTTGATGTACTAGATTTCTTTGAGACTTATGTTAGACTTACGCTTTTGTAAAACTCTTTATAATGTAAGACTGTCTTGTTGAATTCTTTAAAATTCTATTATCTTGGATGATGTATGCTAAGTGGCTTGTGTATGGCCTCTCAGGGTTCTATACGCTATGTTACGCCTAGGGTACACTTTGGGTCTTGACAAACTTGGTATTCAAAACATAAGACTTAGAAAGATCCTAGGAATTATCTATGCCACATTGAGTAGAGTCTTGTTCATAAGTGTGAAGTGCACCACATTTATGAATGAGAAGCTATAAGATGTTAAGAAAACTCCACTTCTTTTATTACTCTAAAGTCATGCAATAGAGTGTTACTCATATGTCTCCCTCCTAATCCTTATCCGGTGCTTTTTAGGATATGGCCCCTCAAAGAGCATGCATTAGGAGGACTGTGAATGAGAATGTGGAACGAGAAGTTCCTCAAGTTCCGACCAACTCTTTAGATGAGCAAGTGACTAATTCGGAGTTTAGGGCTGCTTTTCAAGTGTTGGATTAAGCCATGACGGCTCAAGCATTTAATAAGGATATGGTCCTTGTGAAACCAAATATGGGTACAACAACAACTAGAGTGAGGGACTTCACTAGAATGAAAATCCCCCCAGAGTTACATGGTTCCAAGGTTGAGGAAGATCCTCAAGAGTTCTTTGATGAGGTGTTTATGATCATGGGATTGGCACAGTTGGAAGAGGCGAAATTGATCGATTTTCAACTTAAGGGTGTTGCTCAAGTTTGGTTCAAACAATGGAAGGAAGAGACGTCGGTTGATGCAAGTCCTCTTGATTGAGTAAAGTTAAAGATTGCTTTCCTGGATAGATTCTTTCCCTTTGAGATGAGAGAGGCAAAGATACTTGAATTCATCAACCTTTGTCAAGGAAATATGAGTGTGAAGGAGTATGCCTTGAATTTCATGCAACTGTCTAGTTATGCTCCCACTATGGTTGCTGATCCTAGGGCAAATACGAGCAAGTTTGTTTATGGAGTGTCTAAGATGATGGTTAAAGAATGTCGTACCGCCATGCTCATTAATGATATAAACCTTTCTCATCTAATGGTTTATGCTCAAAATATTAAAGAGGAGAAGCTTAAAGAAAGGTCTAGTGAGGCAAAAGGGAAAGGACCAGAGATGGTAACTTTTCATATTCAAGGTCCGATGGACATGGTCGTTCTAAGTTGCAATAAAGGTTTTCTGGTCAAGGTTCCTCCAATGCTCCGACACTCCTAAATTTAACAAATATATGGCATCTAACCTTAAGACTGAAGGAGGAAATGATGGCGGATCTTCATTGTTTACTTGTGTTAGATGTGGAAGAAAGCATGAGGGTAAATGTCTAGACGGTTCCCATGCATGTTTTGGTTTTTGGCAAGATGAATCATAAGGTAAGGAATTATCCTTTAGTTGCTAAGAATGAATGAGATAATTATCGACGAGCTCAACCTTACCTGTAATCAAGTTCTAGTTGGAGTCAAAAGCAAAACAAATTTTATGCACTTGAACTCGTCGGGAGCAAGAGAGTTCTCCCGATTTGGTTACCGATATGTTGAAAGTCTTTCCACTTGATTTTTATGCCTTGCTTGATCCCGCCGCTACCTGTTCTATTGTGACGTCGTAAATAACTATGTGGTTTGATATCTCTTTCAGATGTTTTGTTAGATCCTTTTCTATCTCTATTTTTATTGGTTAATCTATTGCGGCTAAGAGAGTCTATAAAAATTGTCCCATCTCCTTATCCCATAGATTCACTCATGTTGATCTTTTAGAGTTTGATAAGTTAAATTTTAATGTTATTCTTTGTATGGATTGTCTGTAATCTTGATATGCTTCTATTGATTGTAGAACCTGAGTAGCCAAGTTTCAGTTTCCAAATGAGCACATCCTAGAGTGGAAAGGGGGAAATTTTATGCCAATAGGTTAGTTTGTTTCTTGTTTTTAATCTAGAAAGGTGATTGCTAAGGGTTGCATATACCATCTTGTTTGGGTTAGGGATATAGATTCAGAAACCCCTACTCTTGAGTAGGTCTCCATTGTTAATAAGTTTCTCGATGTGTTTCCTGATGATTTACCCGGTGTCCCTCCCGAAAGGGAAATAAACTTCAATTTTTACCTTCTACCGTAGGCCCTATATAAATGTTTTATGCCCCCTATTTACCCATTTGAACTAATTCTCCTAAATTTCCAAAAACTTGATCAAATTCATCCTCTCAAATTCTCTCAAATCTAAGGAAGAAGAAGAAGATATAGGGTTCCATTCAAGTCTCCAAATTCTCTTTTTTTTTCTTGGGCTTAAAGATTCAATGTATGTGTGTTTTCACCCATGGAGTCCTTTACTCTATGGGGTCCCTAAAGATTTCAAGTTCCCAATTGAATCTTCAGTTTATCAAATTAAGGTTTCAATTCAATGAATGTGGGTTTCTTCCAACTATGATTGATTATGATTAATTAAGTCTTCTAATGCATTATTTGATGTTAATCTATTATATTTTGTTGAAATTACACTTGACCATGCCTAAATTATACTTTTCAACCATAATTTATGATAAACCCATGAACTATGAATTTATGAAGATATGCATGTTTTTATGAAGTTAATACAAATGATTTAAGAATGCTTTGGAAGGAAAGTAGCAATGTTATTGTTAAAAGATTTGGCATGGTGATCATGATTGTGAAAGGGTTTTCTCACAAAAAAGATTCATAAGGGTGAAATGTTTTTCTCGCCTAAGTTGAATCAAGATCAAAGAGCTATTCTAATGAACTCTAGTTTGGACTGTTTACTAAATCAGTCCTTTCCACATATAATAAGATGAATGCGATTAATGACTATTATATGGGACTTATGCTTAGCACTGAGTGGACTAGCGGCGATTACCCATGTCCCATGAATTATGTGCGACCTTAGGATGATTTTCTTAGATAAACATTAGTTAGTAGATCCATTTTAGCTCAAGTTTATGGTTCTTACCTTGGAAAGCAAGGAAATCTCTTTTTGATGTGGGATAGACATCGAATTCCATATAATAGCTCACGTGATCTATGTTGGTTAATGGCAATCGTCCCACAATAATGAATTAAGGTTACTTTCTAAAAGTATCTCTCAAATGTGTTTTAAAGATGTTTAGGTGGCATTGACCATGCTTATGACTTATGTTTTCTAAAATGTTATTTTATGATTTAGCTTGGTCATTGCATCTTATGTAAAGTCTCTTTTAACATGATTTCGTAAATCTTATACATTGCTATCATACTTAGCACATTTTATGTAGTAATGCATAATTGTGCCTACATTGTTTCACTAATGTAGGTTCGACACTCCTATTCAGCACACTCATGGCTTGATATCCCTTGGGTGCTTCAGTTGAACATTGGTGAGTCCTTATATTCCAAGGACCGACACTCCTTTATTGTTTTATGTCATTTTCATTTTAAACTTGAATGTGATTTATGAGTCACATCCCAATCACTTTGCTTATGATGTACTAGATGGCTTTGAGAATTATGTTAGACTTACGTTTTTGTCAAACTCTTTATTATATAAGATTGTCTAGTTGAATTCTTTAAAATTCTACTATCTTGTATAATGTATGCTAAGTGGCTACTGTATGACCTCTCAGGGTTCTATACACCATGTTATGCTTAGGGTACACTTTGGGTCTTATCAAACTTAGTATTCAAAGCATAAGGCTTAGAAAGATCCTAGGAATTCTCTATGCCACGCTGAGTAGAGTATTGTTCATATGTGTGAAGTGCACCACATTTATGAATGAGAAGCTATAAGATGTTAAGAAAACTCCTCTTCTTTCATTATTCTAAATCATACAATAGAGTTTAACTCTATATGTCTCTCTTCTGATCCTTATCTGGTACTTTTTAGGATATGGCCTCTCAAAGAGCATACATTAGGAGGAATGTAAATGAGAACATGGAACGAGAAACTCCTTAAGCTCCTCAAGTTCCGGCCAACCCTTTGGACGAACAAGTGACTAATGCAGAGTTTAGGGTTGCTTTTCAAGTGTTGGATCAAGCCATGACGGCATAAGCCAATAGGGAGGATGTGGTCCTCGTGAACCCAAATATGGGTACAACGACAGCTAGAGTGAGGGACTTCACTATAATGACTCCCCTAGAGTTTCATGGTTCAAAGGTTGAATAAGATCCTCAAACGTTTATTGATAAGGTGTATAAGGTGTTGATGATCATGAGATTGACACCGGTAGAAAATGGCGGAATTGGCCGCTTATCAACTTAAGTGTGTTTCTCAAGTTTGGTTCAACCAATGGAAGAAAAAGAGGGCGGTTGATGTAGGTGCTCTTAATTGGGTAAAGTTAAAGGTTGCTTTCCTTGATTGGTTATTTCCCTTTGAGATGAGGGAGAAAAAAATAATTGAATTCATCAACCTTCGTCAAGGAAATATGAGTGTGAAAGAGTATGACTTGAATTTTACGCAATTGTCTAGATATGCTCCTACAATGGTTGCCAATCCTAGGGTAAATATGAGCAAGTTTATTTCGAGAGGTTCCGAGATGGTGATTAAAGAATGCCGTACCACCGTGATCATTAATGATATGGAAATTTATCATCTAATAGTTAATGCTCAACAAATTGAAGAGGAGAATCTTAAAGAATGGTTTAGGGAGGCAAAGAGGAAAAAGACCGGAGATGGTAACTTTTCACATTCAAGGTCCGATGGACATGGTCGTTCTAAGTTGCAATAAAGGTTTTCTGGTCAAGGTTCCTCCAATGCTCCGGCTCCTGAATTCAACAAATATAGGGCGTCTAACCCTAAGACTCAAGGAGAAAATGGTGGTGGATATTTTATTGCTTACTTGTGTTAGATATGGAAGAAAGCATGAGGGTAAATGTCTAGACGGTTCCAATGCATGCTTTGTTTATGGCAAGATGGATCATAAGATAAAGGATTGTCCCTTAGTTGCTAAGAATGATATAGATAATCGTTGACGGGCTCAACCTTACCATTTGTGAAGTTTTAGTGCAAGTCAAAAGCAAACTATATTTTTTACACTTCAAACTCGTCATGAGGAAGAGGGTTCTCCCGATGTGGTTACCAGTATGTTGAAAGTCTTTCTTATTGATGTTTTTGCCTTGCTTGATCTCACTACTACCTTGTATTTTGTGACGCCGTAAATGGCTATGAGATTTGATATCTCTTCCGGATGTGTTGTTAGATCCTTTTTTTTTATCTCTACTTGTATTGGTGAATCTATTGCGACTAATAGAGTCTATAGAAATTTTCCCGTCTCTTTATCCCATAGACTCACTTATGTTGATCTTCTAGAGCTTGATCAGTTAGATTTTGATGTTATTCTTTGTATGGATTGGCTGCAATCTTGTCATGCTTCTATTAATTATAGAACCCGAGTAGTCAAGTTTCAGTTTCCAAATGAAAGCATCCTAGAGTGGAAATGGGAAAATTCTATGCCTATGGGTTAGTTTATTTCTTGTCTTAAAGCTAGAACAATGATTGCTAAAGGTTTCATCTACCATCTTATTCGGGTTAGGGATGCGGATTCCGAAGCTACTACTCTTGAGTCGGTCCCCATTGTTAATTTGTTTCTGGATGTGTTTCCTGAAGATTTACCCGGTGTCCCTCCCGAAAGGGAAATAGACTTCGATATTGACTTTCTCCCAAATATGCAACCTATCTTTATTCCTCCTAACTGTATGGCATAATTATTTTAACCCAATACTATGTCGTTTTACCTTCTACCCAAGGCACTATATAAACGTTTTAAGCCCCCAATGTAACTCATTCTCCTAAGATCCCAAAATTTGACCAATTTCATCATCCCATATTCTCTTAAGTCTAAGTAAGAAGAATAAGAGCTAGGGTTCCATTCAAGTCTCCAAATTCTCTTTTTTTTTCTTTAGCTTAAAGGATCAATGTATGTGTGTTTTCACCCATGGAGTCCTTTCCTCTATGGGGTCCCTAAAGATTTCAAGTTCCCAATTCAATCTTCAGTTTATCAAATTAGGATTTTTTATTCAATGAATGTGAGTTTCTTCCAATTATGACTGATTCTGACTAATTAAGTTTTCTAATGCATTATTTGATGTTGATCTATTATATTTAGTTGAAATTATTCCTAACCATGCCTAAATTATACTTTCAACCATAATTTATGATAAACCCATGAACTATGAATTTATGAAGATATGCATGTTCTCATGAAGTTACTACAAATGATTTAAGGATGCTTTGAAAGGAAAGTATCAATGTTATTGTGAAGGTATTTCTAACTTAATATAACGGTCATTATTGTGAAAGGGTTTTCTCACAAAAAGGATTCATAAGGGTGAAAGGTTTTCTCACCTAAGTTGAATCAAGATTAAGGAGTTATTCCAATGAACTCTAGCTTGGATTAGTTACTAAATCAAGTCTTTCCATGGATAATAAGATTAATACGATTAGACTATTCCGTGGAATTTATGCTTAGCACTGAGTGTACTATCAACGATTATCCATGTCCTATAAACTATGTGCCACCATAGGATGATTGTCTTACATAAACATTAGCTAGTGGAACCACTTTAGCTCAAGTTTATGGTTCTTACCTTGGCAAGTAAGGAAACCTCTTTTCGGTGTGGGATTGACATCAGATTTCATGTTTAACTCACATGGTCTATGTTGGTTAATGATAAACTCTCCACAATAATGAATCAAGGTTACTTTTGAAAAGTATCTCTCAAAAGTGTTTTAAAGATGTTTAGCTTGCATTGATCATGATGATGACTTATATTTTCTAACATATTATTTTATGATTTAGCTTTGTCATTGCATCTCACATAAAGTCCCTTTTAGCATGATTTCATAACTCTTATGCATTGCTATCATACTTAGCTCATTTCATGTACTAATGCATACTTGTGCCTACTGTAGTGACCCAAAAGGTTATTTTTAGGAATTTTGAACTATTTGTTTAATTTGAGTTAATTAATCAGGTAATGTTTGAATAATTAAGCTAGTTGGTATATAATGAGCCGAGTCTAAAACCTATGTAAGACCCCATACTATTTGGTCCATATATAATAAAATAAGTGAGTAAAATTTATCACTTTTAGTACATAATTAATTTAGAAAAAGAAAAGAAAGAGGTGGAAGAAAACAAACCTGGATACTACGGCAGAAAAGAAGAAAATGAAAGAGCACGACCAGGTGCGGAATTCTCTTTATTCATCCAAGTTGTGACTATATGAATATAATTATTATAGGAAGTTAATAAGTATTATATTATGGATAGAAAGATAATGGAGCAGCCGACTCAAATTTGCACATTCGGATTGTTGCACTGTAGTGTTATAGTACTATTTCATTACAAAATTTTGGTGGACTATCTTAATTGGCAGTGATTGTCATTGGCATAATTGGAATGATTGTCATTTTCTAATCCAATGATTACGTAGGAATTAAGAATGATGTATAGTGTATTATTGTAAATGGGTTTGGTTTTGCTGACAATTTTTCCATAACAAGTTGATTTAATTTTTACTTTTATTATCATATTATGATTCAAGTTTTGATATATTTGTATATGAAATTAAATATTAAGTATATTGTTTGATATGAATATTGTCAAATTTATGATTTTTGGAGGAAATTAGACTTAACCTAGGCTTAAAATTTAGGAGGATGATATGTAACTTAATGGTTGGCATCAAGAATTAGGAACTGGATTATAGTAATATGGGTGTTGTTAAATTAGAAATCTTATCGCGATTATTTTTGTGAATATATTGCATTAAATTGGAAGCCCAACGAAATGGAAAGACTCAAATTCCGGAGTAATTGCTTGATTGATTGAGGCAAGTGGAATTCTAAACCCTTGTTAAGTGCATAGAATCGTGTATTTCCTTGTGGTATGTGTTGGGGAGTAATGTGACTTGGTGATGAGTTGAATTGTCCATATTGAATAATTCTAATTATGAAAAAGGGTAATAAAAGGCAATGTGATTAATTATTGGTGTGTGATGTGTTGCTAATAGTTTGTGGAAAGGCTTATTGATATTGTATCATGATTGTGTGGTTGTGAATTGTGCATTGTTATGTAAATGGTCATCTCCTCATTATTTGTGTGAACAAGTCATTTGCATTAGTTCTGAGACATAGTTGTGACAAGTGTTATGTGAATTGAGGAAAAATAAGAAATTAAAGAGGATGTATCATTTCTAGGGACGTGGCGTGCTCCGCGACAAGTATTATGATTCTAGGGACTTTTCGCAGGCTGCGATGGATTCTATTATTGAGGGACGTGTCACACATCGCGATGGCTTTTCAAGAGTCGTGTCGCACGCCGCAACGGATGTGTGGATAGATATATCTTGTCATGACCCAAGGCTACCCCTTAGATGTGACACGGCGTATTCAACCCCAAAGGGGTCTCATACAAGCCTCATAACATTCTTGAACATAAGGACATAGGAAAATAAGGCGGAATTAAAAATTTTCTTTACAATCTAAATCCTTTTTCATAAAAACAAGCGGAAGACTTTCTATACTATGTCTCAAGCCATCTAATACTTTGAATACAACTTTGGGACATTTCCCATACAAAGACTCTAAACATACAATGAAAGACAAAAAGGAAACATAGTGGGTTTTGTCCTCGAAAGTATGAGGACTCACCAAGTCTTCATCTCAAAGCTCCTTAGAAACCTATTCTACAAGTATAGAACATCAAATCTTCAAATCCTACACTTTGGTAGAAAATGAAGAAATATGGGTTAGCACATAAAGTACTAAGTATGATAGCCATGCAAAAATCATGCTTAAAAATGGACATTTTCTTTGGAAATCATGCTTTATGCCAATTTGAGAAAACCTTCATGAACATGAGTATAAGAGGCATAATATAAGACATAATCAACATACAAGTCATTTCTTCACATTTTGGCATAATCAACATATAAACCATTACCTTTACATTAAGCCTTCACCTCAAGTAACCCTCAAGCTATACTTTGTGCAATATATGGATAGTGTCTCATACCACCATCCACACTGAAGTACCACATTAAGGTCACAAAAAGTGAACTTACCATTCAACCTTTCCATCTTCACACAATACACATACATAAGAGACATAAACATTTCTTAAGTCATATCAACACATTAGGACCAACATCTAGGACAACCCTAAGTCATACTTGTGCAATGTTTAAGTAGCATCCCATATTACTACTGACACTAAGTACTCCTTTGGAGCTACCATAGACAAGGCACATTCATATTCAATAAGTCAAGACAAGGAAGTAACTCATAATACAATCCAAGTATAGCATGCATCATTACATTAGACATTTAAGTCAAGATTCTTCATTAGCTTCATTAAGAGCACATTCATACATTAGTCATTAAGACATTAGAGAACTCACTATAGCCCTCTTAAAGCTTACTCGTGCAATGCATGGATAGAATGTCATACTACCGCCCACACTTCATAGAACTTCTCAAGAAACCATAATGCATATCTCACAAGATGGGAATAGACATTAACCGGCATAGATCATGAGAGCTAAATCATGGAATCCGGTGTCGTATGACCCCACACCGAAGGAATGTGTTCTACTTGCCTAAGGTAGAACTAAGTGTATTTAGCTTAAGTGGATCCACTAGCTATCCTATGTGGGCACATACTTAAGGGATAAGAAATATGTTCATTGAAATTCGACCTAATGTAGGGATAGCATCCATCTTACCATATCCACTCGGTAATTAGCCTCCATTCCCAGAGAGTAGTTCATTTTCATTAACATTATTGTACTTGAGAGGGCCACCAACATTAGACCTACCGACCAAAGGTACATTACACAAGAAAGGGCCACCACCATTAGGTCTACCAATTCAAGGTACATTAAGGATAGCTCATTGACTTTCCAAGAAAGGGCCACCAACATTAGGTCTACCACTTCAAGTTTCATCATTTCACACAAGAAAGGGCCACCAACATTAGGTCTACCGATTCAAGGTTTATCATCACATTAGTTCCTAGACTCATCATGAAGGGCCACCAAAATTAGATCTACCGGTTCATGTCATAGCCTAGAATACTTCATCATTCATTTAGGAAAGGGCTACCAACATTAGGTTTACCGATTCAAGGTCCATCATTACGTTCATTCATAGACTCCTCATGAAAGCACTACCACCATTAGGTTTACCGATTCATGTTCATTAAGTCAAGATACATTTATTATAAAAGAAGAGGATGCCTAAGCCTACCAAGTCAAGATACAACATTCAAGGTCACATTCATCAATACAAGAAACGGATGCCTTAAGCCTACCAATTCAAGATACATCAATCCACATTACTTTTATTTATACAAGAAAAGGATGCATAAGCCTACCAATTCAAGATATAGCATTATATTATAGAAACCCTTCACATTCTACCATCATCATTCATGAGTGTTAATTGAGAATATGCTTTCAATCATAACACAATTACATTCTAAACATGATCATAGTTCTTTCATTGAGATCATACACATATACTTCACATCATAATCATACATAAATCTTTCATTAAATTGCCTTCCAAGATTATACATCAATCACAACCCAAACATCTAAGATACTACAATAGATAAAGAAATTAACATGATTCGATAACTAATTCAATATAAACATAAACAATTCAACATACTTTCATGGTTCAATCAGTTCCCAATCACAAATCACAACTTAGAATTTTGGGGGAAAACATGGGTTCAAGGGACAAATCATCTTAATTCATCTTTAAATCCACAATTCATTCATAAGTCAATGCAATGAAGCATTTGTAAAACGTTTAGTATTAAACCCATGCTAAGATTGAAAACTAAGGTTTTTGGGGAAACATTGGAGATTTGAAATCACTTTTGAAATTGGCTCCTTGAAAGAAACTAAGTCAAGGATAAGACTGCCATATATTTTAGAGAAGAAATCCACAAAACTTGAGTGAAAATGGTGAGGTCTTGACCTTGAGAGCTTGAATCCTTCACCTCTAAAGGAGGTTTCTAGAGAGAGAACTTTTGAGAAGAGAGGTGGGTTCTAATTTGGGTTTTGAAATAATGAATTGGAAAATAGAGTTTAATACTTTTAATACTCTTAAAATACCATAATTAACCCAAAATAATTGTCCCTCAACTGAACTAATTATAAAAACAATTTACCAAACCACCCTCTCCTTAGCCGAACCAAAACCAGCTTTTACAGGTGTGATCCGCGGACCCCATCCACTGACCGTGGATGGGTCCATGGACCATCCTGCATTGGTGTGGTTCGTGGCTGGGGGTTGAATTTGAGGGAATTGACCCACGAAACAGGTCCACGAGTCGTGGTTGGACCTACTGGGCGTGGTCCCCTCCTCCGTAGGTCACCACATTTTTGGCAACATTCAAGTTTCCTTGGGGTCTTGGAGGTTATGCTAAGGGTCCTCCTCAAGGACCATTAGGGTGGTCCTTAGGGAGTCGTACCTTGACATTTAACCCATCAATCTAGCTCAGGACAACACTTTACAACTCATAACCCAAAACTAAACTCAAAACGAAACTCGTTAAGCTCTAGTTTCACCTACTAGATTTTAGGGTCGTTACATTATCCCCCACTTGGGAACATTCGTCCTCGAATGACACTTTAAACACATTAAGGGGTTAACGACTCAAGACTAGCAGCCCATCATGCATGCAACATTATAAATAATGCACAAAACTAAAAGGAAACATCAACTCCACATCAATAAGCTCAATGCAACACAAGAAAGTAGGAACTACATCTACAAACTCATTATGCATCATAGCTTCAACATTTCTCATTTCATTGGAGGAATTACCTTCTCCAACTCACATCATAACATCATTAGGCACATTATGCAATTTCTCTTAAAAGCACATTTAGACATGTTCAACAATTCACCTCATGAAGCATATAGACAACTCATACTAAATGCATATCAACATGAGGAACATAATTCATGAAAACTCAATTTCTCATTTAAACATAAATTCATCAAGAACATGCATAACATAAGGAGACCATGGAAACACATATCCACACATGACTCAAAAACATGAAACAAGCTACAAGGAACTTCTTGGTCTCCAGCTTGAATATGAATAGAAGGAAAGAGGTAAGGATATCAAAACTCTCAACAACCTTACTATTCAACATACTATCCCCCACTTGGGAGTAAACTCAACCAAGGCTAACATGAAAATAACATAGGAACCTCACTTCAACCTTCACAATCTATAAGGAACTATCACATACTGGTGCTTTTAAACTAGGAAGGTCCTCCTTAAGAAACTCTTTGCTCACAAACAACCTTACCAACACCACTCAAGGTGAAAATTCAAGTCAACCTAAGTCATGAACACCAAGGATACCTAATGACCTTGCTATCTAAGCACATTATCTCCCTCTTGGGAGCAAGCCTATACTAACTCTTTTAAGCATTATTTCTTTCAATTCTAAGGTCGGAGCAAAACATCACTAAACTTTAACACTCAACATCCAAGGTGAATTACACTTCTACTCTTTTTAGAGGAGTCTACTCACTTCACATGCCTAGGCATTTCTAAAACACCATATTTCATCAACTCTTTCAATCATACCTCAAAAACCATCATGCCTAAGTCGGATTTTACCAACAACACTCATAACCATAAAGAACTCATGCATACCAAAGACAACATCACAATCTATCACCTCAAATCTAACAAGTCACATAGCCATAATTGGCATCACAACCAACCTTTCTCCCTCACTCCTTCTAGTATAAGCCTTTCTAGTGGTCATATCCTAAAGACCATTGGATAAGGAATAGGAGAGAGACATTATAAAGTTAAACTCTATGGCACGACTTGAAGAATGAAGAAGTGAGACTTTCCTAACATCTAATAGCCTCTTATTCATAAATGTGGTGTGCTTCACACTATGAACAAGACTCTACTAGATGTGGTTTGATACATCCTAAAACCATTCCAAAATCTTGCGCTCTGATACCATGTTTGTCACGACCCAAGGCTACCCCCTAGACTTGACATGGCTTACTCGACCCCGAAGGGGTCTCATACAAGCCTCATAACATTCTTGAACACAAGGATATAGGAAAATAAGTCTGAATTAAAACTTTTGTTTACAATCGAAATCCTTTTTCATAAAAAAAGCAGAAAACTTTCTATACTATGTCTCAAACCATCTAATACTTTGAATACAACTTTGGGACGTTGACCATAAAAAGACTCTAAACATACAATGAAAGACATAAAGGAAACATAGTGGGTTTTGTCCATGAAACTATGAGGACTCACCAAGTCTTCATCTCCAAGATCCTCAGAAACCTATTCTACAAGTATAGAACATCAAATCTCCAAACCCTACACTTTGGTAGAAAATGAAGAAATATAGGTTAGCACATAAAGTACTAAGTATGATAGGCATGCAAATATCATGCTTAAAACAGACATTTTCTTTGGAAATCATGTTTTATGCTAATTTGAGAAAACCTTCATGAATATGAGTATAAGACATAATCAAAATACAAGTCATTTCTTCACATTTTGGCATAATCAACATATAAACCATTACCTTCACATTAAGCCTTCACCTCAAGTAACCCTCAAGCTATACTTTGTGCAATCTATGGCTAGCGACCCATACCACTATCCACACTAAAGTACCACATTAAGGTCACCAAAAGTGAACCTACCATTCAAACTTTCCATCTTCACACAATACTCATACATAAGAGACATAAACATTTCATAAGTCATATCAACACATTAGGACCAACATCTAGGACAACCCTAAGTCATACTTATGCATTGTATGAGTAGCATCTCATACTACTACTCACACTAAGTACTCCTTTGGAGCCACCATAGACAAGGCACATTCATATTCAATAAGTCATGACAAGGAAGTAACTCAATCCAAGTATAGCATGCATCATTACATTAGACATTTAAGTCAAGATTCTTCATTAGCTTCATTAAGAGCACATTCATACATTAGTCATTAAGACATTAGAGAATTCACTATAGCCCTCTCAAAGTCTACTAGTGCAATACATGGATAGCATCCCATACTACCACCCACACTCCATAGAACTTCTCAAGAAACCATAATGCATATCTCACATGATGGGAATAGGCATTAACTGACATAGACCATGAGAGCTAAATCATGGAATCTGATGTCGTAGGACCCCACACCGAAGAAGGGTATTCTACTCTCTTAAGGTAGAACTAAATGTATTTAGCTTAAGTGGATCCACTAACTATCCTATATGGGCACATAGTGATGGGATAAGAAAGATGTTCATTGAAATTCGGCCTAACGTACAGAGAACTTCCATTTTACCATATCCACTCGGTACTTAGCCTCCATTCCCATAAAGTAGTTCATTTTCATTAACATTATTGTACTTGAGAGGGCCACCAACATTAGGCCTACCGACCCAAGGTACTATACACAAGAAAGGGCCACCACCATTAGGTCTACCGATTCAAGGTACATTAAGGATAGCTCATTGACTTTCCAAAAAAGGGCCACCAACATTAGGTCTACCGCTTCAAGGTTCATCATTTCACACTAGAAAGGGCCACCAACATTAGGTCTATCGATTCAAGGTTTATCATCACATTAGTTCCTAGACTCATCATGAAGGGCCACCAACATTAGGTCTACCAGTTCATGTCATAGCTTAGAATGCTTCATCGTTCATTTAGGAAAGGGCTACCAACACTAGGTCTACCGATTCATGGTCCATAATTACATTAATTCATCGACTCCTCATGAAAGGGCTACCACCATTAGGTCTAACGATTCATGTTTATTAAGTCAAGATACATTCATTACACAAGAAGAGGATGCCTAAGCCTACCAATTCAAGATACAACATTCAAGGTCACATTCATCAATACAATAAAAGGATGCCTTAAGCCTACCAATTCAAGATACATCAATCCACATTACTTTCATTTATACAAGTATAGGATGCATAAGCCTACCAATTCAAGATATAGCATTACATTATAGAAACCCTTCACATTCTATTATCATCATTCATTAGTGTTAATTGAGAATATGCTTTCAATCACAACACAATTACATTCTAAACATGATCATAGTTCTTTCATTGAGATCACACACATATACTTCACATCATAATCATACATAAATTCTTCATGAAATTGCCTTCCAAGGCTATACATCAATCACAACCCAAACATCTAAGATACTACAATAGATAAGAGAATTAACATGATTTAATAACTAATTCAATATAAACATAAAAAATTCAACATACTTTTATGGTTCAATCAATTTCCAATCACAAATCACAACTTAGGATTTTGGGGGAAAACATGGGTTCAAGGGACAAATCATCTTAATTCATCTTTAAATCCACAATTCATTCATAATTCTATGCAATGAAGCCTTTGGAAAACGTTTAGCATCGAACCCATGCTAAGATTAAAAACTAGGGTTTTGGGGGAAACTAGAGCTGTCAATATGGGCTAGCCCACCCCATCCGGGCTAACCCATACAGGCTTTGACATTTTACGGGCCAGGCCAGGCTAGCCCATTTTTGGTGTGGGCTAGAAAACGGTCGGCCCAACCCACAAGTACGTGGGCTACAGGCTTGCCGGGCCAGCCCACATTTTAAAAAGTTATACATTTTTTTATAATTATTAAATTAAATTATAAATTATAATTTAAAAATATTATCATAAATATCGACAAAATAATATTACATGGTGTTAATGTTACTACTTGTTAATCAAATCCACAAATAAAATTATCTTTATAATATTTATTAAGTTTATTTTCA
>JAJOOE010001030.1:0-31892 GCA_036250405.1 Solanum raphanifolium
GTAAAACATACTAAGGGAAAAACTTTAAAAATAAAATACTCACCCACCAAACTGTCAGCTACCATATCATCACTTCCATGAATCCCCTAACTACCAATTCCGCACCAAAAAATGGTGATTCAGGTACCCACAACATATACACAAGGATCTAACTCAAAACAACTCTAATAATCAATCTTAAACTCTCAAGAACTCCTCAATCACATCCCAAATTCAAGAACACACATCAAGAACATTCAAACTTTCAACTTTTAGGACGAATTCATGCTGAATTAATCATGTTTGGTGCGTGGGTGAACAAACCCAACGCTATGAGAGTCTCACATACCTATAGGGATCACCTCTTGACTAAATCCACAAGTGATTCTTGAAGATCTTGACGATTATTGCTCCTTCTCCTTTTTTCTCTTCTCTCAAAACCCTAACTCTTTTTTTCCAATTCTCACAAACTGAACCAATTCAGTTTTGACCCTTAATTAATCCACTAAAACGAATTAAAATAATAGGGTATGGAAAAGACCAAAACAACCTTTGAAAATCCGGGTTGGACATTTCCTTATTTGAACAGCCCAACTTCCAATGTGCATAACTCAGTCATACGAACTCGGAATCGCGCAAACTTGGCGGAGTTGGAAAGATTATTCCAAGGGCTTTCCTACTATATCTGGAAGTACACCTAACTCATCTTGAGTTAGGAGTTATGGCCGTTTGAAGTTGACCAAACCTCAACTTATCCTAACTTAACAAAATTTCCAGATTTTCATTCTTTCCAAAAATGACCATTTCCAATTCTTAGCTTCTTCCTAGTTATCTCAAATGGCGAGATGTTACAATGATCTTCAAAAGAAGGATGTAGTCGATGTTTAACACTTCGTATTCACCAAGGCATTATCAACTTCAACCTTTGAGAAGTTGAGATAAAGATTGAAATACGTCATCTTCGAGTTGTTAAGTGATGTTTTAATCAGGGGGAGTATAATAGGCGTTGCACTCTTTTTCCCTTAGCCGAGGTTTGTCCCACTGGATTTTTTCCAGTAAGGTTTTTAATGAGGCAACTATCAATGCGTATTACAACTTACAAGATATGTGTACTCTTTTTATTTCACTAGGATTTTTCCCATTGGCTTTCCTAGAGATTTTAACGAAGCACATTATAAATCAAGATATGAACATCCAAAGAAAAATTATGAACGATTATGTATACTTGATCTTTTACTAAATTTGTGCGCTTACATGGACATCCAAGGGGGAGTGTTGTAAATAATTTATTTGTGGATGTCAAGTGATAACATCACCTTGCTACTATAGCAATATGTATTTGTGGATGTTTTGTGGTAACATCACCTTGCTACTATAGCAATATGTATGTGTGGATGTTATGTGGTAACATCACCTTGCTACTATAGCAATATGACTATTCCAAGTCATATTGCCTATCAGGGGCGGATCTACGTGGAAAGGTGGGGGTGCCACGGCACCCAGTGATCTCGGAAAAAACGTTGTATATATATATATAATAATTAAATATATATTAACTTTGCCACCCAGTTACTGAAATGCTAGATAGTTCAATTGGGGAAGGAGGCCGCCTGCCACACCTGCAATGCAGGTTCGATCCTCCTTACATGCACCTATTCTTTTTGTGTGCTCCTTTTTTCCTTTTTTTTTTTGGTCTTTTTCATTAATGTGTAAAGGGCTTTAAATTTTTTTTCTCCATTCATTCTTATTTATTTACTATTCTTTATTAATTCAAATTGGCTCCTTTTCACAATTAATTTTTAATTTTTTGTTTACTTTCTCTTTCACTAATTATTAATCTCTTGATATGAGTGTTACATGTTTATTCTTTATCAATTAATGACTACTGAATTATGAATGTCAAATAAATATTATTAAGAATATATTTAAATAGTTAGTTTTTAAAAAATATAAGTTTTTAAAATGATGAATATTATTATTAGAATATTTTTTAATTTAAAGATTCTTTCGATCTTCACTGACGTTCTTGCTAAGTAAGAGGACTAGGCTGAAACTATATTTTTTTATTTTTTCCCTACTCTATATCCCCAACAACACATAAAGTCAATGGAATATGAATATATTAAGTTGATACTATTAGATGGTTTATACAAGCTCAAATTTTAATGTGAAATTATTTTTTTCCCTCAAAGTTTCAGCGAATAAGACATCTAATTCCAAAAAGTAAATAAAAATTGAATTTTTTTAGTTATCTCTTATCTCAAAATATCTAAAAAAAATATCAATAACATACATATTTGATCGATTTGTTTATAAAAATCAAAAAAATTAATAACCCAAATTGTAACCCAAAATTAAAGCAACCGATCATTTTATCTTTCTTGAACGATATGACACCCACGACCTCCAAATCCTAGATCCGCCACTGTTACCTATAAAAGGGCATTGAAATGATAATGAAAATATACGCCCAAAAATAGTTACTACTCTTATTTCTACTTTCTGATTTACTTTGCTCTCTTCATATGATTTTAATATTCTGTCTTCATTTTATAACAAGAATCTATTAGTTGATTTAATAGAATATTCAATTTCTTAGTTTTGGTAAGTCTAATACTTTAACAATAAGAGTTGTCTACTAGTTTGTTTATGATTATTAAAATTTATATGAGAACATTTTTCATTCATATTTTCTGCTTGCATGAATCCCTCCAAAAAGAACATAACACCAACCACATTTATGAATTAAACCAGTAAATTTAATCGCGCTTCGCGCGATATATTAATAAAATTTGAAAATTGATCTTTTATAAATTAATTTGAAACTGATGAAAGAATTTGTTTTGCTTAAATCCATAACTTATTTTTACCTATAAACAAACGATACAAAAAAATAAAATGAATCTGCAAAATAAGTTAAAAACACCATAAAAAATTATCAGAAGAAAAGATAATCATCTTTTTGAATTAGGTTTTCCCCATAAAAAACACAGGACTATGATCCTATGTAGGGATATTTATTTATTTATTTGAAGACATGTTATATATTTAAATTTGATTAAAACTAATTTATTTCAAGTGATAAGTTTAATTAAATACTGCAATTATTCTTATACATGACAAGTATCAAATTAAACTCATTTTTATTCTAATTAACTTTCAAGAACAAAACAGACTAAATTAAGATACAGTGTAAATTTCAAGTCCTTCACATATAATTTTAAAAAGTTAAATGTTACGATAAAATATATAGTTGAACACGATAATCTATACTTCTATATGATAAACATAAATAAAGTTATTATAAAATAACTTTTCTTTCGCCAAACTTATATATTTAGAGAGATGAATGAATGATGCATCAAATACATTATTCTATTGAATCATAATAATTATGCTCTTTTTTTTTTTGGAATAATTCTTTATTTTATTTGAAAACCAACATATGATCATGAAAAATTGAAATCCTAGTTGAAGTTTTATTTCAAATTTAAATTATGTTTTTTATCCCACTTATCATTTTTGAAGTTGTATTTAACTACATTCAAATATGAATAGTATTCCAAATATTTTTTGCAATAAGTATAACAAAACACATCTCAATTTTTCTAAATACCAAATAACAAAAAACAATTGAAATCTATGTCCGAACAACTACTTAAAACATGAAAAAGTCATTTTAAGAATGTCGAAATTGTGAATTGACTTTACATATTTAATATCATTTGCATCTTCTTTACTCGTTATGTTCTTCCTTTTTCGTTATTTGATATCACATCAATTGCACATTGAAACTCATTTTAAAAACTTTGTAACCTATGAAAAATTACCATTACATACAATTCAAAGTCAATATTAAAAAACAAAGAAAGTTAGTGATGGCAGAATGAGACGATGGAAAAGAAAAAAATATTAACAAAAATGTGACAATTGATATAGCTTTATTATGGAAAACATAACGGTTATTTTCCTATTTATACAAATAAAAATTGAGCAATGAATAAAAACACTTATTATTATTTTTAAAATGATAGAGTGATTTTATTTTTTATGCAATTAATTTAAAGATAAACAAAGAATAGAAATCTTTATTAATGAAAATATTTCAACAAATAAACTAATAGCATTTGTCATATTAGAAACTATAACTATATCAACAACATATCCAGTGAAACCCCACTAAGTGGGATCTGAGGAGGATAAACTGTACACAGACCTTACCACTACCCCGTGAAGGTAGAGAGGTTGTTTCCGAAATTAATACATTATTTTCTACTTTAAAGACTTATAAGAATAGATCTATAGAATGCAGGTAATTAAAACAAATGATAACCATGATCTGAGCTATCAACATCTGAGTTGGTACTACCTTCATGACTTTCTTTCTTCACCACTTTCATTTCTTGAACTGTACTTGTATTACTTGTAGGACTTCCCTCTTTCATCCTCTTATGATCCTCTCTTTTTTTTCTCCATTCACTCTTCCTTTTCCATTGTCTCACTAACAAAATCCCCAAACTTAGAAACACGGCCATAGTGCACCCTCCTCCTATGATCACAACTTCAATTAGCACCCAATGATCCCCCTTTCCTTGTGGCAATATTGACCATATTGCAGCAATATAAGCTGATGCCATAAATAATGTTGAAATCCACATTACTTTATGTGTTGCCACCATTAATTTCATCATTGTTCTTCTCTTGAATGGGATAACACTAACAAGGACATTAACAATTCCAAGGGAAAGGAAAAGTGCCACAATGTTACATACCAAAAACACCTTAAACGCGGTTTTTTTACCCAATAATGCTTTTCCATTTTCTTCATTAAATCCACCAGGAGGATTAACACCAGCAGCAAATGTCACAGTTGCTATTAGTACTGCAACAATTGTTATCGTTTTTCTTGCATTCCTTAGACCTTCACTTTGGAGCTTGATTTTTTTTGTCCTAGTACCGCTATAATTATGCTTCCTTTGATGATGATGATTACTATAATAAGAATGTTGAGATGATGAGGACGGAGAGTGAAAACCAGTGGTTTTTCTTTGCCATGGTGATCCCAAAATTGGTGATGCATCTACCTGTTGGATGTCTTGAAAATTTGGTGGTAATTGGTCACATCTTTTGGCACCAGCTTCTTGTAATGCAGGGATGATTGCAAGAGCACCAGAGTTACTTGCATCTGCTTCAACTACATCTAATGATGTATATCCTTTTTGATTCAAAGCATTTACTTCAACACCAAGCTTAAGTAGATAAGTAATCATCTGAAAAGAGAACAAGTCATGTAGATATAATTAGTTTTGAGCTTTAGTAGAGTAACTCTGTTTAGCAATCCAGGAAACTAATTTCATTAATCATGAATAGTTACTTAATTAGAAAAGACTCAAATATGCCATCGAGTTTTTAATAAAAGACTCATCTATGTTAAGTTTTTGAGTTTTGACCGCAAATTCAAACATTACATATACCCACAAAAATGTAACAAAGTCTTTCTTAAACTCTGTGCGTTCAATCAAAACACCTTCACATAAAATGAAATGGCTAGAGTAAAGAAAACTTACGGTGGTGAGTTTCCTAACAGTAGCCAAATGTAGAATGGTGTTTCCATCAGTATCTTGATAATTCATGAGATTTGAAACATCAAGAGTCTCCATCAAGAACTTGAGTACTTCAAAGTGATTGTTCTTGACAGCCAAATGAAGAATAGTCTCACCATGTTTTGTTGTCATTTCAGAAGATTCAAGACTCACTGAGAGTATCTCAGCTATAATGTTCACTCTTCCTTTAATGACTGCCCAATGAAGTGGAGTTCTGCCTTCATTATCTTGTAAACCAGTAAGGTCCATGTCTAGCCTTAGCAATTCTCTTGTTATATCTAAGTGCCCTTTGCTGCATGCTATATGTAAAGGACTGCAACCATTCATCAACTCACCCTTTTTCCAAGCAAAATCAGGTCGAACTTTAACCAATTCCTTCACTACTTCTGCAATCAATTGTTTGACAAAATAAGGATCTTTGGTACTAATGAAAATGTTTTTTGTTCAAATACTTTTTGGCTGCTATATAGCGAGATGTTCTTATAAAAACATATACGTATGATATAACATAACATGAAAAGCAGTTCCAAAGAAAACTTGATTATTATAATAAAATGCTATTATATAGGATGACAGTTAAGTACAGACATCTGACCATATTCCCTTTTGCATGACATTTAAAAAATTACAAGTATTGAAATATTTTACCCTTTATCTCAATTTAATAAATATGCACTTTATTTATGTAGTTAAAATTATTTACTTTCAAGTTTTTTAAGAATAATTAATAATCAGTGGGAAATGAAAAAAATATTTATTTTATTTTTGTTTTCCAAAATGACAAATATTTTGGACTAAATACTTTTAGTAGTCATGATACTTTGAAAAAGACACAGGGACTATTTAGATATTTTCAAAACTATATTACCCACAAACAATTGTTTTAAAAGGCACGGTCACAAAACAAGGCATAAGCATCGTGGCGCTTGATATAGCCTCGTGGTCGTGGATCATAAATTTTTAATATTTATAAATTAATATAATAAAAAATATAAAACTAGATGGAAATTATAGAAATTTTAATAAAGTACATAATACTTAAAAATATATATAGAATTGTTTCATCTTAAATGTTAATCAAAATCAACAATGGACTGGAAATATTTTTTTTATCTCAAAAAACTAATCAAAATTGTTTTTTTAAACAATTGAGTAGAGATTATAAACGAAGGATCCTACAATCAAAAACATCAAATCAGAACAAGTGATGAAGAATGACATCGTTTTGCTTTGCAGTTTGCACATTGATAATTTCCTTTCTTTAACCGGTGAAAGGTGAAGAGAAAAAGCAAAATTTAGGATTAGGAATAAAATATATATTTAAATATTTAAGTTTTCTTTTAACTTCTTTAAATTTAATGAAAAGTTGAATATTGAGTTTTTTAGTATTAATTTAAGGACTTGTTTCACAATTTTAATTTTAATTTTAATTAGGAGAGGTTTTCTGAACATAAAATTCGTTCAACGTCTAAATATACGTCCAGACTAATGGAATTTATATCTCAAAGTACCTTCGCCTCTGCAAATATTCACAGTGCTATTTAGTACGCTCGCCCTAAACTCAAATAAAAAGTAGCTGCACAGATTTAACAGAAACACATGCATGGATAATTAAATAACTTGATCAACAATTGATAATTTATTAAATTTACGAAGATTCACGCGTAGAAAATGATCAAAAGTGCACAATTGTATTCATTAAATAAAGGTTATATGTGTAACTGAATATTATCACAAGAATCTCATTAAAATTTATCAATATTTTCATAGAATAAAAGCACAAATTTTCCAAATTAAATTAAAAAAGAGGATAACGACAGGACACTCGTTTCTTAATGAGGACTTGCCCCAGACGTAGACTTTGGCTGTCTGAACATTTGAAAATACAGACCATTTTCGCAGTTTTATTTGATTTGATTTTTATATTAAAAAATAATTTTTTACTTGTTTATTTTAATAAGTTAAAATAGATTTATTCTTTTTTTTCTTTCAAGATTATGCTTATTATTAAGTAACTATATGGTAAAATAGTAGTTGAATTAAGATTTTAAAAAATAATAAATAAGAATAATTTAATAAAATAAGTTAAGGGAAATAATGTTATATCAATAAAGATCAAATAAAATGAAAAGAAAAGAGTACAACATTTTAACATGTAATTTTAACTGGACATTTATCGAAATTATGTTACGATTTAGACAATTTTGAGTTAAGAGAATAGTTACGTAAGTTTTTTTTTCCCACTGTTTATGGTGACACCGTTAAAAAAACAAAAAAATAAATTTAAGTGGGTAAATATACATGTCTTTACTCTTAAGTTAAATTAAATATAATAATAATAATAATAACAACAACAACAACTTCAAGAATGATGTATATATTATCACGTCATCCCTTGATTTACCTTAATCGCAATAATAATTGGAAAAAAAAATTGTCCACAGAAGTCAACGTCATATACAAAATTAGGTGTTACGAAATAATAAGAATTAAATGTGTCAAAAAAATCAATTTTTTTACGTGTTCTTTTGGCATGTTGAAAATTATTTTCTCATCTTTGATCAGTATTTTTCTACTTTGATGAAAATAATATCTACTTACTTTAATATATCAACTACATTTGTCTATTCTATAAAATTTGCTTCTACCGACACCATTAATTAGGAGTCCAATTCCTTTTTAACAAATTACGAACACATACTCAAATCCAACACGCCATTCATCGTACATAACAAAAAGACATTTACTGATAATAAATTTTTCCTTTTATATATAATATTTATATCTGTAAAAAATTTGGTGGCAGTTGAACTAATGTTATTGTATTCAAAGTTACTAAAGCTTTGAATAATATTTGTATAAAATGTTGATTATATATTCATATTATATTACTATCACTAAATAAAATATAACGATAATTATATTATTATCATAAAATAATTGCCATAAAATCTTTTATTAAATTTGTTGTAATGATTAAAAACTGATTTTGGTTCAAGAACAACTTTTATCTATGCTTATTATTAATTAGAGATGAGTAATAGTTTTCCTAGGATAAAAAGAGGGTACAATTCATATACCTAAATTAGTAAGTTTAAGAGCAAATATAAGACCATCACTTTTGAGATGAACTCTTTATACACTAAAGTCTAATTAATTTGATAGGAAAGAAGCATAACTTTGCAAAATGTACTAGTACTTTTTATGCTCCAACAACTTTTTTAACCAAAACAAAGTCCCCTTTCCTTCTATTTCAAGACTTACTGTACAATTTATAGTATATTATATTAGTTCTGTGAATATCAATATTAAACTATGCAAGTGAGAGTCCAATCTCCAAGCTTAGTTTCACCCAAAAGTGTGGCATAATGATCCTTACTAAAGGTCCCTAGAAACTAAAAGTTCAATTTTCAGTAGAGACAAAAAAACTATTCTGTATGTGATTTTATTCCAATTGCTTAATTCTTGGTCCTTAACAAAGTGACATAGTACTTATGCGGGTGGGAGGCAGGGACAAAGCTAGAGCTCGATCACCTTAATGGGTTTGGCAGAATCCTAGTAGCTTTATTCAAAACTCATTAACTTAGAATCCTAACACTTGTAAATTCAAAATCCTAGCTAACTACGCCTCTATTAGAAGGTAACAAGTGTCTCGAACACTATCATTATATAGAGTTTTACTCGAAGTTTGAATATTCAAAATTGGCAGAATTTATTTACCTGTATGGCCTGATGAAGCTGCAGCATGAAGTGAAGTAGTGGACATATCAACTTCAAGCATCAACAACATGTGCATATTATTATTATGTAACAAATACTTAACCACTTCAATCCTCCCTCTCTCACATGCTACATAAAGCACACTCTTATCCCACAAATTTGACTTATAAGCAATCGATGGATCATTCTCAACCAGAATTCTCACAATTTCTACTCTCCCTTCTCTACATGCTTCATGTAAGGGCGTCTCCTGATCCCGATTCTCCGCGGACACCATCTCCGGGAACAACTTCACAATCTCCCTCACCAATTCAACATGACCAAGTCTAGCTGCTAGATGCAATATGGTTTGTTGTAATGAACCCTCAATGCTTTGTTTTACTATGTTTGAATCTTCTTCAATCAGTTTTTGAATGGCTTCAACATCTCCCCTCAAAACTGCTTCATTCAGCCGCCTGTCCATTTTTTTTAATCAATTAAAAGTGTGTGATAATTTGTTTATCATAGGGGACTCACTATTTATGCAAACTTTTAAGTCTTTTTTTTCCACAGCTGCAGCAACCAAGAAGATTCCTAGCTAAGGGACTATAGCGTGTTCTTTTTCGTTTCATTTTCTTATAAACCACATAAAAGGATGTGGTGCAGTGGATGAAACTACTCCTCCCTTAACCAGATATTTCAAGTTCGAGCCCTCATGAATATGACAAGATTCTTGATAGCTAGGGAGCACTTGATCCCCCGAAAGGGGCTTTACACATGCAACGTGAATCTGAATTAGTCAAACTAGTACCAAAAATAAAATATATATATATATATTGGCCGGCGGCTCAGCTTCTAGCAAAATGGTGAAAGTCAATATTACTTGGAATAGTTTTGTATGGGTAGGTCGGAAGTGTATAGAGTTACTAGGCCAGGATTGACTGGGCTATGATTATATTTTACCTCCAACTCAACTCAATCAAATTCAGAAAAGAGACCACTCAAATATAACTTTAGTTTGTTGAAAAATATTTTATTGGGTCGGATCCATCCATAAAGAAAGCTAGATAACCCATAAGTCTATTAATTATTTCGACACCCAAAGAGTTTGCCTATATTAGAGGCAGAGCCAGGACTAAGAATTTGGAATTCTAAACTTGAGGTTCCAAACCACAATGTTAGTGTGAAAAAACATTTTCGTGGCCCCTTCCTTATCATGGAGAAGTATTAACTTTATTTGGGATTATGAATGAAGTCTAATAAATTTATGTTATATATATAAATTTACTGCCTTCATTTATAAATTAAACTAACTATTATTCACGTGATCCAATCCTATACAAACCGGCCTCAGTTTAAACTGTTTATTTTTCTTATATTGTTCCTTAGCGTATCAATTTATTATAAATATAACTTGTTAAATAGTGATAAATATAGGAGTAATAATAATTATAACAACGTAATTAGTTGAGTACTCAGGTCATGAGTCAACGAACAAATAAAGAAGTAATAATAAATATAACAACGTACGTAATTAAATTAAAACATATGCTTCTAAGAAGAGTTGACAATTACGCCTTTGTGATGTCTGTATCATTTATTTTACAACACTTATTGACATAGTTAAGTATTGTTTTGGAAGGATGAAAGCACCTTTTAGTCAAAATTAAGTATATTATTTAGGAATTTAATTTGTAGTTTATTTTATAAAATCAAGTGTTAAATTTCCAAAATTAATTAATTAGATATGGTCCGAATGATTAAGACTAGAAGACAGATGATCTACTCTTTATAGTGGCATGATTAATGTTTCTGTTTTTGTTTTGTTTATGAGTACGGAATAATCTAAACAATCAATTCACTTTTGTTCAGGAGAGGTGATTCAATTTCAGTTTATCGAGGATATTATCTTATATATAGGAGGTAATAAATGACATTTATTAAAGTAGGTTAGTAAATAATAATTATGTTGTCTAGCTTCTCTTTTCATACTAGTAGTAATATGTACTCTCATACGCACTTGTTTTTAAAAAAAAAAAATTTCGTACTTCAATTACCTAATTATTTTGTTGCAGTTATTATTCATTTCAACATACTTTGTCATGCTTTTTTCAATTTCCATTTCCCTTTACGACTTCTTCACTTCCTATTTCTTTTTCCAAATTATTTTAAAATACTTTTACTTGAGCCGATTGAATCTATCAAAATAATCTTTCTATCTTTCAAAGTAAAGATAAAATCATTGTATACTTATCCTTCAAAAATTACTTATAAAATTATATCAAATATATTAGGATTGTTGTTGTTGTAAACGAAGTGAAGTAGGAAACAAATGTGAATTCATTAGTATCTATTATGTGTAATGTATTACTTAGAAAATACCTCATAATTTCACCTAGGGAGACATCATTATCAATCTATGTGACCTCACCTCTTGCATCAACATTATTTGTTCATTAGTAATCTTTGCTTTAATTTTGTGACTCCAACGTCGTCCATAACTTTTTGTATTATTCCACCCAAATCTTTGAGACGCCAAACAATGACACATAATTTCTTACAAGCAGATTCTATGGTGTGAATAGGATTTGAATCCATGACTTTTTGAGTTAAATTATGAATATAAAAAAATATCATACATAGATAGATTTTTTTTTTTAAAAAGTAGATAATATAATAACTTTTACCTTATTTAATATAAGAATAGTTGTCATAATCGAGAAATAGAATAATGTTTAGTTTATTGTATTGTATCATCCTTTTTTATGTAGCTATTTATTTGTTGCCTCATTTTATATCCTGCAATTATCATGAGCCAGCATTATTATTCTTATATTCACTTTTTTTATATTATTCTTTCACAATTTTTAATCTCTCATTATGAAAGTCTCTCAAATGGTCAAAGTTTAAACCTTCTACATTATGCAAAATCTATTGTTGCGTGTTTTTAAAAGAACAAATTTATTTTTTGGTGTTTTCTTTGATTCAATACTAAAACTAATCAACGCTATTTTAATATTATTATATCAACTTCTCAAATTTAGCGCAACACCATTTTAGTATCATTATATAAATTTTTCAAATTTTTGAATCGGATTTTTTATTATTCTAACTTTATATTATATATCTTTCATTTTATTGAAAATTTATATTGTTTACATTATTGCTTCATGATGTCCGCGTATATCCTACTTTTTCAAACCTCATTTATAGAACTATACTGAATATTATAATTATTCAATTTATGTATGTCAATTAAAAAAAATAAGACCTCTTTATAAAATTTGACTTTATACCCACACATGTTGAGAACGTTGTCTGATAGCTTGATTAATTTAAAGCAAAAAAGGTTCAACAAAAAAAAAAAACAAAAACGCCTAGGGCGTACGTTTTACGCCCAGAGACTACATTTTTACGCTTGGAGCTTACGCTCCAAATTCTTAGACTTACACCCTAAATTTTAGGACTTACACACTATAGATTTACATTCCGGAGCAATTTTGATATGCCCCACTCCGAAATTCACCCAAAAGTCACCCCTAAAATCGTTTTTGAAAACACTGATTTGGACCAAAACTCTTCTTTTTTTTTTTCGTGCCTTTTTTTCTTAAGGCAACACTTTTTTTTCTTCGAGAAGGCATTTGTCTTTTCTTCCAGTAGAGGCGCCGCCATATTGCCTTGTTGGCTACTACTAATTGTGTGTGTTTTGTAGTGTGTATTGTATTATCTTGAAAATATGAAATTTAAATTGGATGTTAAATTATTATAATATCTCAAAATAAAAATATATTTATTTTTTTATATTATATTAAAAGTAAATACTTTTTTAATATCGAAGGATTGCTTTTTCAGTAGGGTAATAATTTTTTTCATGGATTGTGACTTTTTTGAAGAGTTGTGATTTTTGTGTAGGATTGTGACGAATCTGATAAGGCTCAATAAATACATGTTTATACTACTCTTTCTTGACTATAAATAGATGACTCATTTTTAACCGAAGTAACTTGAATGTTTAATAAGCAGACATATTTTCATATTAAAGAATTAATTGTGACTTTTCTAAGGGTTGACTTTTTCAATGAATTATGATTTTTCAGAAGCGTTTCTGATAAGATACAATAAACACATGTTAATACAACCCTTTGTTGGGAATAATTATATAGGCTTCCTCTCATTTTTAAATAAAGGTGAAACGTTCTACACTCCTTTATATAATAGGTTCTTATCTACATTATGAGAGCATAAGACCTTAAAAACTCAACAATGCTCGACCAGGTCTCTTGTTGTGTATGAGAGTAGTTCTTTCTTGAAAATGACTTTTCCTTGAATATTCTTGATTTGCAAAAACTAGGTTTAATCTTGTCATCATGTTCTCTTTGTAAGAGACATAAACCTAGGAGCAACACCATTGGTTGAGGACTACATCCTTTCCACACCTCTGCTGTAGTGTTGACCAACCACTACAGTTCCTGCAACTTTACAACTGTACAGAAGGGATGTCACACAAGTAACTATTAGATTGAGAAATAGAACCAAAAGACCTTCACAAAGGTTGATTTGGGATCCATGCATGCCCAATTAACAACTACTTTAAAAGGACCCTCCATTAGAAAGAATACTTTATGCATTTTGTGATCATGCTTAGGCAAAGTCTATATCTCTCATCCTGCTTTCTATCGGTCTAGTTCCTTGTCTCTTTTTTCAGTCGATCCTAGTCCTTACTTTTAATATTTCTGCATTTTCGTTTGACTTTTACCTTTTGAGTCGTTGTGTTTACTTTCTGAAATTGTAATTAAACTGTCGCCTAACTAATATAGTTGAGAGACTGGTTAGTGTTATTATTGGATTCGAGTTCATTACATTGGTGCTTTCGTCGATCGTTCTCTAATGGTTGCTGTGTTGCTAGATCGATTTAGTGGTGGTAATCCAGAAGAGTGGATTTTTCGAGCGGAATGGTATTTTACCTACCTTTGCTTCTCCGAAAAGGATTTCTTACCTCTTCCTTCCTTCTATTTTGATGGTGAAGCTCTTATTTGGTTTGATGGTTTGTTTCACACCAAACAATTCTATGATTGGAACCATTTCAAGGTGAAATTGCTTTTGAGATTTCGACAATGGAGCTTCTTAAGTTCAATAGAGAGTGTGACCTATTTTGACTCCATTAATGTAGCACATGTAGCTCCACCAAAAGTTCTTCATGTTGCAATTGAATCTGATTTAGCCAATGGAAAACAAAAGAAGGCCACAGAATTGAAAAAATGCTTCTGATTTAGATGGTGACAACTCACAACCTGCATCTAATTCTAAAGTCCCTCCAAAGATCTTTGACGCTTCCATTGGCAATTTTTTGCACCCCACTGAGTTTACTTACTTTATGTTGTTAACTGATAGAAATTGTGATAGGGATTCACCTCTGTAAATTAAAATTGATGATGAGGATTATTCAAGAAACCTTTCCCGTAAGGTGTTTGCTGAAATACCCTATAGAGAAATTTACATAGACTTTAAACATTCAACACCAACTGCCACCCAAGTGTTTAGTGAAAAGTCTCATAATTGTTGCTCTAAGGTTGGCGCTAATGAATCTGATGTGGATAATGACAATTCAGAGCTAGAGTCATAATAAAGAAAAAAATAGTGGGATGTAGTATAGTCTTTAGAGAGAGGCGAGAGAAAGAATAATTTATTTGATTGCAAGGGCTAAGGAGGTACCTTTCGAATGGACTGAAAAATGCGAAGAGGGCTTTCAAGAGCTCAAGACTCTTTTAACCACAATACCTATTTTGGCACTATCGGTGGAAGGTAAAGATTTCATTGTTTATTGTGATACTTCACATCCGAATTTGGGTGCTGTGTTGTGCAGGATAAGAATGTCATAGATTATGCATCGCGACAGTTGAAGGTGCATGAGCGAAATTACCCAACATATGATTTGGAGTTGGTAGCGGTAGTGTTTGCTCTTAAAATCTAGCGGCATTACCTTTATGGTGTCAAGTGTGATGATAAGTGCTTGTTTTTGTTTTTGAGTTTGGTAATGAGTGCGATTGAATTTCTAGCGAAAGATATTGTAAGATCAACGGAGATACGATCAATGATAAGCGAAGATCCATGAATTCATAAAAAATATCAAGGTACAAGCTAATGTTGATAGATAAGGGGATTGTGTTATACAGTTGAATTTACAATTCAAAATTTTCATTGTAAGTCTACATTCGTGGTGATATATTTTGCCAAAGGTATGAAACTGCAAGGTGAGAAATGATCAATTATATCAGATATTGAGCATATGAAAGGACTTGCACCTGGTTTGAGTCGTAAAGTTTATTACTTTTGATTGTTGAAATACCTAAGAAAGGTTTGCATTTAAAAAGTGTTGGTTTAGAGTAAGGTAGATGGTCTGAGTGTTTATGATGGTGGTTAGTATTGAGAGTGTGGGCTCACTGGAATGATGTGAAGACTATGTGGAGTCAACTGAATGGAAGTGGTTGGTATCGGCTCTTCAGAGGAAAACCTTTAGTGTTATTCGATTTATATTTTTGTGACCATCTATTTCATTTTGTACATGGTGGTGAGTATGATTCACTAGCTATGCTCACGTGTGTTTTCACCTTTGTTGGGCTAGTGGTGGATCAGGTGTATCAATCTTGCAATGTTCTCTTAGTTGAGTGAGATGATTCGGAACACTTGGTTAATTCAGATGACACAATTGGTATTGTCTTGGAATTATTAAAGTATTCCAGTGGTTCTGCATGTATCACCTTGCTTATGAGAATTTATATAAGAGCTACCATGCGTATTCATAGTTGTCTGACAATCTTAATATTCATCTAGTCGTCGAGGTCATGTATCGATTATGTGTGGTTGAATGTGGGGATCATTGGGTCCAATTCTACTGTTCTTAAGGGTAATCTACCATCACAATTACTAATCTAGCATTTCGATAGTGTTGTTAGAGGGTTTGTATGCTTGGACATATCTCTCGATGAGTATCTGATGTCTAAAGATCAAATTTTTATAACTTAAGCTCATGGAAATTTATGTTGTGAGATGGAGATGTTGCTAAGAACTATGTCTGTTTGGGTATTATGAGTGTGTGTTGGTTGGTTCAGTTCACCTCTAATTGTAGCGAGTATTGATTTAGGATGTTATCATGGTTATGTGAGAAAGGATTCGTCCTGATGATTGTGTTAACGTCCTCGATAACATGTTGCAGACGTGTGTGCGATCAACTTTGGTGGTTATTGGGAATAACTTTTGTTGTTATTTAAGTTTACATACAACAATATTTATCACTCGAGTATTGAGATAACTTCATTTAAGGCACTGCATAGGAGGAGATGTAGGTCTCCCATTGGTTGGTTTGATGCATTTGAGGCGGAACCTTTTGATGAGAATCATTAGGGAATGTGAAATTTATTCGGGGGATGTTTCTAGCAGCTCAGAACATGCATAAAAAGTATGCAGACCGGAAGGTCGATAATTGGAGTTTATGAGGAGGAGCCTATAACCATTCTAGATGGGGAAGTTCGCAAGTTAAGGTCAAGGGATATTGCATTTATCAAAATCTAATGGAAGCATCATCTGATTGTAGAAGATACTTGGGAAACCGATAAGCACATGCAAGACAAGTATCCCCAGTTGTTCGACGATTCAAGTACTACTCTAACCTTACTTTAGCCAGTCTTTCCTAGTTGATCACTCGGGGACGAGTGATGTGTAAATTGGTATCTATTGTAACGACTTGATTCCGTCGTTAGGGAAAGGCCAATGGGGAAAGAATTGGGGCCAAAAAACTTTTGAATAGTGACTTGAAAATTCCTAGCCTAGTCCAAATTTTGACAAAATCCGAGTCATGTGAAGTCTAGGGAAATTTGGTAATGAATGAGAGATGTAATAATGAATTTGATGACATGAGTGGATAGCCAAGACGTTAGGGAAACTATAAGACTTTACGGAATTGAATTCGGGCAAGTAGAACTCCCGAAACTGATCTTAGCGTGAACAGGTAGTTTTTGAATGTCATGGGTTGAAGGTGTGTTGTGAAATGGGGGTTTGAAACTCTAATTCTGACGTGTTGTCTCCGCGCAAGCCGCCAGGGCGAGCCCGTTGTAGCGGGATGGGTCCGCTATGGCGGGGCAGCCGCGACTTAAGTCGGGAAAAAACCCCAATTTTATTATTTTTCTGCAATCTTCGTTCTTAAGAGTTAGGAGACGACCCATGACGAATTCTTGACAGTTTTTCACGACTTTTGGTGCTAAAGGTAAGGATTTTAATCCTCTAATCCATTTTTCGATTCGTAGAATGTAAATTCATGGGTAATTATCGTTGAGAGAGGGTTTTGGCCTAAAGTTGATGGTGAGAAAAAGCCCTAGATGCATCTTAGGATCATGGGTTTGATCTTGGGTTATTGGGCTGTTATAATCCAGATAATTAGACCTTAATTTATTGATCCTTGCGTTATATTACCTAGAACAAGCAGAATGAATCCGAAAAGGAAAGATTCAAGTGCCTTAGAGGGATTCAATCTTGGTTTCGAGGTAGGTGATGGTTTGATTTCATATTTGTGTGATGTGTATGTATGTGAATGAAGCACTATTGATCAAACCTAATGTAAATGAGTATGAATGAACCATTGTATGCCATGAATCAACGCTTGATTGTATGATTATGAGAATGTACATTATGAGTGTGATTGTGGTTGTGGTTATGTTGATTGGATTGGGTGTCAAGTTCCTACACATGCATTGGATCAAGTGTCACGTTTCGACACACTAATTGGGATCGGGTGTCACGTTCTGACACACTAACCGTTTGGATATGGGTTCCATGAGAGGACCATTGTGTTGTCATATCTAATTGTTGTTGAGAATGCGGAATTGAACATTGTTCCTGAAATGATAATTGTATATATATTTTGTATATATGTGTTTACTATGTTGTGACTGCTTATATATATTGTGCTTACTAGAATAGCTGTGTGATCCTACCAGTACCCTGTAGTTGTGTACTGATATTGCACTTTCTCGTCTTTGTTGAGTACAGGGCATCTTCAGGCGGCTATTGATAGACCTCAATTAAGAGATCAGTAATCGAGATCGGATTTCAAGGGTGAGCCAGTTCTTTCAGGCTGCGATGGAGTCTTTCATTTTGCTTAGTCTATTCTTTTCGGACTTAGACATATTTTAGTAGTTTGCTTATGTTTGGTTGGGGTTGTACCCCTTTTCCTTAGACTTGTTGAACTTTAAATGTTTTGATACAATGACTTCCAGGTTCTAGGGGTTGTTTTCTGCAATAGTTCATTAGTTGTTTGTTAAGACTTTCGGAGTTTATGTGAACTCCGTATTATCTATTTAGTTATTTAAACTTGCTTCCGTAGTTTTAAATATTTAGTTTTTGGTTAAGTTGCTTAGTTGGGTTATAGTTATGGTTCTCCCACCGGAGGGTTAGTGTGGATTCCACTCACGACGGTCTAGGTCGTGACAAAGAGCTAGAGAGAACTAAGTACTTTCTGATCATCACAGAGTTTTTAATACACTCCATGATGATATTACAAATGAGGATGCATAAATTATGTTAAAATATGTCAATCAAGAAGAAAGTTGAGTTATCAGCCTCAAACTTAGTTTTGGTAAAGAGTCTAATACTTTAACCATAGGAGTTGTCTACTAGTTTGTTTATGATTATTAAAATTTATATGAGAACATTTTTCATTCATATTTTCTGCTTGCATGCATCTCTCCAAAAAAACATAACACCAACCACATTTATAAATTAAACTGTATTGGTTTAAGGTAATCACGAATAGAGGAGAACACAACACTAACCCCGAACTAGTAACATATTAGCTTTCATATTAGAAACTTAAAGTATATCAACAACATATCCAGTGAAATTCCATTAAATAGGGTCTGGAGAGGGTAGAATGTAAGCAGACCTTACCACTACCTCGTGGAGATAGAGAGGCTATTTCCGAAACTAATACATTATTTTCTACTTTAAAGACTTACGAGAATAGATCTATGAATGCAGGTAATTAAAACAAATGGTAACCATGATCCGAGCTATCAACGTCTGAGTTGGTACTACCTTCATGACTTTCTTTCTTCACCACTTTCATTTCTTGAACTGTACTTGTATTACTCTTAGGACTTCCCTCTTTCATCTTCTTATGATCCTCTCTTTGTTTTCTCCATTCACTCTTCCTTTTCCATTGTCTCACTAACAAAATACCCAAACTTAGAAACACAGCCATAGTGCACCCTCCTCCTATGATCACAACTTCAATTAGCACCCAATGATCCCCCTTTCCTTGTGGCAATATTGACCATATTGCAGCAATATAAGCTGATGCCATAAATAATGTTGAAATCCACATTACTTTATGTGTTGCCACCATTAATTTCATCATTGTTCTTCTCTTGAATGGGATAATTCTAACAAGGACATTAACAATTCCAAGGGAAAGGAAAAGTGCCACAATATATGTTACATACCAAAAACACCTTAAACGCGGTTTTTTTACCCAATAAAGCTTTTCCATTTGCTTGATTAAATCCACCAGGAAGATTAACACCAGCAGCAAATGTCACAGTTGCTATTAGTACTGCAACAATTGTTATCGTTTTTCTTGCATTTCTTAGACCTTCACTTTGGAGCTTGATTTTTTTTGTCCTAGTACCGCGATAGTTATTGTTGTTGTGCTTCCTTTGATGATGATTATTATTGTAATACGAATGTTGAGATGATGAGGATGGAGACAGAACACTAGTAGTTTTTCTTTGCCATGATGATCCCAAAATTGGTGATGCATCTACCTGTTGGATGTCTTGAAAATTTGGTGGTAATTGGTCACATCTTTTGGCACAAGCTTCTAGTAATGCAGGGATGATTGCAATAGCACCAGAGTTACTTGCATCTGCTTCAACTACATCTAATGTTGTATATCCTTTTTGATTCAAAACATTTACTTCAACCCCGGCCCAAGCTTAAGTAGATAAATAATCATCTGAAGAGAGAACAAGTCATGTATACAAGAGAAAAATTAGTTTTGAGCTTTAGTATACAAGTAGTGCAACTCTGTTTTGCAATCCAATAAACTAATTTCACTAATAGTTAAGGGAAAAGACTCAAATATTCCATTGAGTTTTTAAGAAAAGACTCATCTATGTTTAGTTTTCGAGTTTTGACCGCAAATTCAGACATAACATATATCCACAAGAATGTAAAGAAATCTTTCTTAAACTCTGTGCGTTCAATCAAACACCTTCACATAAAATGAAACGGCTAGAGTAAAGAAAACTTACAGTGGTGAGTTTCCTAACAGTAGCCAAATGTAGAATGGTGTTTCCATCAGTATCTTGATAATTCATGAGATTTGAAACATCAAGAACTTGAGTACTTCAAAGTGATTGTTCTTGACAGCCAAATGAAGAATAGTCTCACCATGTTTTGTTGTCATTTCAGAAGATTCAAGACTCACTGAGAGTATCTCAGCAATAATGTTCACTTTTCCTTTAATGACTGCCCAATGAAGTGGAGTTCTGCCTTCATTATCTTGTAAACCAGAAAGGCCCATATCAAGCTTTAACAATTCTCTTGTTATATCTAAGTGCCCTTTGCTGCATATATGTAATGGACTGCAACAATTCATCAACTCATCCTTTTTCCAAGCAAAATCAGGTCGAACTTTAACCAATTCCTTCACTACTTCTGCAATCAATTGTTTGACAAAATAAGGATCTTTGGTACTAATGAAAATGTTTTTTGTTCAAATACTTTTTGATTGCTATAGCGAGATGTTTTTATAAAAAACATATATGATATAACATAACATGAAAAGCAATTTCAAAGAAAACTAGATTGTTATAATAAAATGTTATATTATATAGGATGACGGTTAAGTAGAGACATCTGACCATATTTCCTTCTGCATGGCATTTAAAAAATTACAAGTATTGAAATATTTTACCCTTTATCTCAATTTAATAAATATGCACTTTATTTATGTCTTTATGTATGTAGTTAAAATTATTTACTTTCAAGTTTTTTAAGAATATTTAAATACTTTTATTTTGGTTTACCAAAATGACAAATATTTATTTTATTTTGGTTTTCCAAAATGAAAAATATTTTGGACTAAATACTTTTATTAATCATGATACTTTGAAAAAGACATAGGGACTATTTAGATATTTTCAAAACTATATTATCCTCAAACAAATTGTTTTAAAAGGCACGGTCACAAAACAAGGCATAAGCATCGTGGCGCTTGATATAGCCTCGTGGTCCGTGGTTCATAAATTTTTAATATTTATAAAAAATATAAAACTATATAGAAAATTTAATAAGTATATAACACGTAAAAATATATATAGAATTGTTTCATCTTAAAATGTTAATCAAAATCAACAATCCTGAAAAAAAAAAATCATTTCAAAAAACTAATCAAATTTATTTTTTCAAAACAATTGAGTAGAGATTTATAAACGAAGGATCCTACAATCAAATACATCAAATCAGAACAAGTGATGAAGAATGACATATTTTTGCTTTGCAGTGTGCACATTGATAATTTCCTTTCTTTAACCGGTAAAAGGTGAAGAGAAAAAGTAAAATTTAGGATTAGGAATAAAATATATTTAAATATTTAAGTTTTCTTTTAACTTCTTTAAATTTAATAAAAAGTTGAATTTTTAGTTTTTTAGTATTAATTTAAGGACTTGTTTCACAATTTTAATTTTAATTAGAAGAGGTTTTGTGAACATAAAATTCGTTCAACATCTAAATGTACATCCAAACTAATGAAATTTATATCTCACGGTACCTTCGCCTCTACAAATACTCACAGTGCTATTTAGTACACTCGCCCTAAACTCAAATAAAAAGTAACTGCACAGATTTAACAGAAACACATGCATGGATAATTAAATAACTTGATCAACAATTGATAATTTATTAAATTTACGAAGATTCACACATGGAAAATGATCAAAGTGCATAATTGTATTAATTAATTAAAGGTTATATGTGTAACTGAATATTATCACAAGAATCTCATTAAAATTTATCAATATGTTCATAGAATAAAAGCACAAATGTTCCAAATTAAATTAATGAGGACTTGCCCCAGACGTAGACTTTGGCCGTCTGAACATTTGAAAATACAGACCATTTTCGCAGTTTTATTTGATTTGATTTTTATATTAAAAAACAATTTTTTACTCGTTTATTTTAATAAGTTAAAATAGATTTATTCTTTTTTTTCTTTCAAGATTATGCTTATTATTAAGTGACTATATAGTAAAATAGTAGTTGAATTAAGATTTTAAAAAATAATAAATAAGAATAATTTAATAAAATAAGTTAAGGGAAATAATGCTATATCAATAAAGATCAAGTAAAATGAAACGAAAAGAGTACAACATTTTAACGTGTAATTTTAATTGGACATTTATCGAAATTATATTACGATTTAGACAATTTTGAGTTATGAGAATAGTTACGTACTATTTTTTCAACTGTTTATGGTGACACCGTTAAAAAACAAAATAATAATTTTAAGTGGGTAAATATACATGTCATACTCTTAAGTTATATTAAATACAACAACAACAACCTTGAATTACCTTAATCGCAATAATAATTGGAAAAAAAAAATTGTCCACAGCAGTCAACGTCATATACAAAGTTAGGTGTTACGAAATAATAAGAATTAAATGTGTCCAAACTATCAATTTTTTTACGTGTTCTTTTGGCTTGTTGAAAATTATTTGCTCATCTTTGATCAGTATTTTTCTACTTTGATGAAAATAATAATAATAATAATAATAATAATAATAATAATAATAATAATAATAATAATAATAAGAACAACAACAACAACAACAACTTCAAGAATGATGTATATATCACGTCATCCCTTGATTTACCTTAATCGCAATAATAATTGGAAAAAAAAAATTGTCCACAGAAGTCAACGTCATATACAAAATTAGGTGTTACGAAATAATAAGAATTAAATGTGTCAAAAAAATCTTGGCATGTTGAAAATTATTTTCTCATCTTTGATCAGTATTTTTCTACTTTGATGAAAATAATATCTACTTACTTTAATATATCAACTACATTTGTCTATTCTATAAAATTTGCTTCTACCGACACCATTAATTAGGAGTCCAATTCCTTTTTAACTAATTACGACCACATACTCAAATCCAACACTCCATTCATCGTACACTATAACAAATTAAAAAGACATTTATTGGTAATAAATTTTCTTTTTTAACGATAATATTTATATCTGTAAAAATATTTGGTGGCACTTGAGCTAATGTTATTGCATTCAAAGTCACTAAAGTTTTGAATAATATTTGTATAAAATGTTGATTGTATATTCATATTATATTACTGCCACTAAATATAATATAACGATAATTATAGTATTATCATAATATCTTTCATTTGTTGAAATGATTAAAAACTGATTTTGGTTCAAGAACAACTTTTATCTATGCTTATTATTAATTAGAGATGAGTAAAAGTTGTCCTAGAATAAAAGTGTACGATTTATATACCTAAATTAGTAGTTTAAGAGCAAATATAAGGCCATCACTTTTGGGATGAACTCTTTATACACTAAAGTCTAATTTGATAGGAAAGAAGCATAACTTTGCAAAATGTACTAATACTTTTTATGCTCCAACTACTTTTTTAACCAAAATAAAGTCCCCTTTCCTTCTATTTCAAGACTTGCTGTACAATTTATAGTATATTAGTTGTGTGAATATCAATGTTAAACAATGCAAGTGAGAGTCCAATCTTATTAACATAGTTAAGTATTGTTTTGGAAGGATAAAAGCACCTTTTAGTCAAAATTAAGTATATTATTTAGGAATTTAATTTGTAGTTTATTTTATAAAATCAAGTGTTAAATTTCCAAAATTAATTAATTAGATCTGATCCGAACGATTAAGACAAGAAGACAAATGATCTACTCTTTATAGTGGCATGATTAATGTTTCTGTTTTTGTTTTGTTTATGAGTACGGAATAATCTAAACAATCAATTCACTTTTGTTCAGGAGAGGTGATTCAAAGCAGAAGGTCAGTAAATAATAATATGCTGTCTAGCTTCTCTTTTCATACCAGTAGTAATATGTACTCTCATACGCACTTCTTTTTTAATTTTAGTTGTTTTTTTTCATACTTCAATTATCTAATTATTTTGTTGTCGTTATTATTCATTTCAACATACTTTGTCATGCGTTTTTCATTTTCCATTTTCTTTTACGACTTCTTCGCTTTCTATTTCTTTTTTCAAATTATTTTAAAATGCTTTTACTTGAGCCAATTGAGTCTGTCAAAACAATCTTTCTATCTTTTAAAGTAGAGATAAAATAACGTATATTTATCCTCCCAAAACTACTTATAAAATTACATCAAATATATTAGGATTGTTGTTGTTGTAAACGAAGTGAAGTAGGAAACAAATGTGAATCCATTAGTATCTATTATGTTTAATCTTAGAAAATACCACATAATTTCACCTAGGGAGACATCATTATCAATCTATGTGACCTCACCTCTTGCATCAACATTATTTGTTCATTAGTAATCTTTGCTTTAATTTTGTGACTCTAAGGTTGTCCATAACTTTTTGGATTATTCCACCCAAATCTTTGAGACGCCAAACAATGACACATAGTTTCTTACAAGCAGATTCTATGGTGTGAATAGGATTTGAATCCATGACTTTTTGAGTTAAATTATGAATATAAAAAAATATCATACATAGATAGATTTTTTAAAAAAATGAGTAGAAAACATAAAAACTTTTACCTTATTTAATATAAGAATAGTTGTAGAAATAGAATAATGTTTAGTTTATTGTATTGTATCATCCTTTTTTATGTAGCTATTTATTTGTTGCCTCATTTCATATCCTGCAATTATTATGATCCAACATTATTATTCTTATATTCACTTTTTTTATCTTATTCTTTCACAATTTTTAATCTCTCATTATGAAAGTCTCTCAAACGGTCAAAGTTCAAACCTTCTACATTATGCAAAATCTATTGTTTGCGTGTTTTTAAAAGAACAAATTTGTTGTTTGGTGTTTTCTTTAATTCAATACTAAAACTAATCAACACTATTTTAATATTATTATATCAACTTATCAAATTCAGCGCAACACTATGTTAGTATCATTATATAAATTTTTCAAATTTTGAGTCGGATTTTATTATTGTAACTTTATGTTATATATCCTTCATTGAAAATTTATATTGTTTACATTATTGCTTCATGATGTCCGCGTAAATACTACTTTTTCAAACCTCATTTATAGAACTATACTGAATATATTATAATTATTCAATTTATGTATGTCAATTAAAAAAAATAAGACCTCTTTATAAAATTTGATTTTGTACCCGCACATGTTGAGAACACTGTCTGATAGCTTGATTAATTTGGGCCAATATATTAAAAGGTTGGGGCGTGAGGCGAGACGTTTTATGCAGTACGGGGCAAGACGTAAGCCTCAAGACATGGACGTAAGTGTTATGGATCTACGGGGAGAAGTCTCATGTATATTCAATTTTATAATTTTATTACTAAGAAAATAAGCAAAAAAAAATCAATTTTTTTACAAATAAATTTTAATAAATAACCTATAATATATAGAAAAAAATATTATGATTTTTATTTGAGAAATGTATTAATAACCAATAATGAAGAAAACGAAGTATTACAATTACTATTTGAGAAATATCATTACACCAATAATAAAAAGGTAAAATTGTATGAAATAACAAACTATTAATTCAAATTAAATGTTATAGCCATAATTGTAATTCGCAGCAACCATCCCATTTTTTTGTCATCTGATTCGGTATACAATTAGCCATTTTCGGTATACAATTAACCATTTTATACATTTCAGTATAAAATGTGTTTGTGTTTGTATAAAGCGAGAGAAAAATGTATATACAAATACAAATACAATTATTTTCGTCTTACACACTTATAATTATACAAATACATATCTTATTATACAAATTACAATGTATAAATGAATTTATACAAAATTGAACAATTTGTATAAAATTGGATGTTTCTAGCGAATTATACAAATCAAAAGTTCCATAGCAAACATAAAATTTGTTATGGAGCGCAATTATACAAACTATAGCTATAGGTTATAACATACAAATATGATTTTTATGTTTGCTATATGTGAAAGTTGCTAAAAAAAACTATGATTTAAAGGAAAAAAGGTTTAAAAACCAAAAAATAAAATAACGTCCAGTGCGTACGTTTTTATACCCAAGACTTATATTTTTATGCTAGGAGCTTACGCCCCAAACTCTAGGACTTACGCCCTATAGATCTACATCTTCAATTTGAATCCTGGAGCAATTTTAATAGGCCCACTGCGAAATTCACTCAGAACTCGCCCCTAAAATCGTTTTTGAAAACATTGATTTGGACCAAAACTCATTTTTATTTTCGTTCCTTTTTTTCTTAAGGTCAACACTTTTTTTCTTCGAGAAAGCATTTGTCTTTTCTTCCAATAGAGGCGGCGCCGCCATATTTGTCACGCCCCGAACCTACACCCTGGACGTGGCCGACACTCGAAGACCATTGTTGGCCCCAAACGAACCCTTGGCCTGACTTTCTTAACTCAACGGAAACCTAACTCAACAGAATAACTCAATGCAATGCAAAGTTATAAAACAACCTGACTGATAAAATCTGGCCAAAAAGGCAACTCGAGTCCCAAAATAGAATATTTACATATATACATAGATGAGAGACTCAAAACTAACTGACTGACTGTCTGTGAAGTCTCTATAATACTGAGATGGATGTTGGGACAGACCTCGCAACATCCTAATAAAACAAAACTAAGAGAACAACGTAACCGAGTCCTCCGGAGATCAAGGAGGCTCACCACTGACTCTGGAGTGCTCAGCTGGATCAACGGCGTGCTGGATTCTGATCCTGGGTACCTGCGTCTGCATCATAAGATGCAGGTCAACTAGCATTAGTACATTGAATGTATGAGTGTGCGAGCTGGAAAACCAAGCAACATATGCTAGAAGGAAATCTGGAAGAAACTGAATAACTTACCTGGCTCAACTCAACTCAACCTGACTGACTCATTTCAATATAATGCAATTTAAAACAAGTGCAATATAAAGAAAAGCTGTTTAAAACATGCTATAAACACTGTATGTATACAAAGATACAATAAGGCTGAGATGTATATAAAAATACAAATGAACTGATGTATATAAAAATACAATAATTGTTGTGGGAGTTTCTCTAACCGACAACCATTACATAAGAGATATAGTGATGATACAAAGATCAACCTCACACTGCCAGAGCATCATATTCCCGGCCAAAGGTATAGGACCTGAACTACCTAATGGATCCACTAGTCTAGTCTGGAAATGATTCATCTAAAAAGTATGAACCTCTTCTACCCATGGTGGCTACATGGTTCTATGGGGGCTGTGAGTTCTTTGAACGCTCCCCTAACTCGGTGCTCAATACTACTCCCAAAAATGTACTGGCTCTTATGTTTTTAAAACATATTTCTTCCTGCTGATTTGAGATAATTACTCAAAACTTAGCTCAAAGGCTATCTTGGAAATCTCAGTTTCCTCTCTTGCTTCATTTAGAAAGCGATTACTCTTTTTCTGAAAACTAGCTCGTAGGCTCTTTGGAAATCTCAGTTTCCAATCTTATTTTAAATGTGAAAACATTTCTTTAAAACTTCTTTGGGAATACTTAGTTCCCTAATAACTCTTGAGAAATGAACTCAACTTATACTCTTGGCTTAACTTGAAACTCGATACTCTTTACTTAACTTGAAACTCGAGCCTTAAGAATGAAGTTAAAACGTTCAATAAAGGCTCTTGAACAACTTTAATGACTTGCTTGACTTGCTTCTTAACTTCTAAGCTTAACTCTTAACTTCCCTTGACTTGGAAACTAACTCTCCTTGAATTGGATTTATGGATTCAAGGTGTTTGATCACATGTTATGGATGAGTTCTTGACCTTAAGACGTACCTTAGAGTATTGAAAACAACTATAGAACATAGGTACATTACCAAGAAACATGCATGAGAAAGTGGGGAATGAATGGGAAAGGTTGGCGTCGTTGGTGCTCTGAGAGGCGCGGGGCGCCAGACCACAAAGTTCAGAGGGGCAGTTGGGGTGCACTGCTAGGCGCGCCACCCCAAGGGCTGGACTTCAGAGTCCCCTTTGGGGCGCGCTGGCAGGCGCGACGCCCCAGCCCTTTTCCCCGAAAATCCGACTTTTCTCCTTCTTTTCTCCAACTCTAAACCCTCTCAACCTCAAAGGTTCCAACACCAAACACTTAGAATCATAAAACCCCTCAACATACACTAGATTCAACTCAAAATCACAACCGGAAACATGCACCAAAACCAACAAGAAACTTCAACAACATCAACACACACAACCACAAATTTCAACAACAACACAACTAATCTTTTCTCGGAATTAAAACGAGTTTGGTGTGTGGGGGAAAGAACCAACCCAACACTATGATCTCACATACCTTAATAGGGATCACCCCCGACGAAAACCAAGACAATCTTTACGGAGTTTGCTTCTTCTTCTCCTTTCTCCTCTTCTCTCCTATTCTCTCAAGAACCCTAACTCTCACTTTTTAAAAGGGAAAACTGATTTAAAATCAGTCTAAAACCTCAATATATATCCAAAAGAAAAGGCTAGGGAAAAGACCAAAATACCCTTACAAAATCGGGTTAACTGCCCTGCCAACTGCCCAACTTCCAAAGGGCATAACTCCCTCATACGAACTTGGAATCGAGCAAACTCAGCGACTTTGGAAAGATCATTCCACGAGCTTCGCAAACATAACTGGAACTACACCTAACTCATCCTGAGCTAGGAGTTATGACTGCTCAAAGTTGGCCAAAAACTCATTATTTTTCCCATACTTGACCAAATTTTCCAGATTTTTTTTAATTTTTCCAAAAGTGACTATTTCCAATTCTAAGCCTCTTCATATTTATTTCAAATTGCCGGATGTTACAATATCTCCCCCTTTGGGAACATTCGTCCTCGAATGAGGTTACTCTTACTAGGCAAGGGTGTAACATCAACCCAACACCCAACAAACAATCATGCAAACAACAACAACAACATGCTCATTATAATTTAAAGAGCACTAAGAAGGAAATTAATACCTTAATCTGCATTTCCTCCGGATTCAAAGAGATATGGATATCTCTTCTTCATGTCCTCTTCGGCTTCCCAAGTAGCTTCCTCAACAAATTGGTTCCTCCAAAGGACCTTGACTGATGCTACATCTTTCGTTCTCAACCTACGAACTTGACGGTCTAGAATCTTAACAGGAATCTCCTCATAAGATAAGCTATCATTGATCCTAACACTTTCAGTCGGCAGGATCAATGAAGGATCGCCTATGCACTTCTTCAACATGGAGATGTGAAATATCGGATGAACCGTTGCTAATTCCTGTGGTAACTCCAACTCATAAGCAACATGGCCAATCCTCTTGGCTATGCGGTAAGGTCCAATATACCGGGGACTAAGTTTCCCCTTCTTACCAAACCTCATAATCCCCTTCACGGGTGAAACTTTCAAATATACCCAATCATCTACTTCAAACTCTAACGCCTTTCTCCTAACATCAGTGTAGGATTTCTGGCGACTCTGTGCCGTTTTCAACTTCTCTTGAATCACTTTCACCTTCTCCATAGCTTGGTGAACTAAATCTGGTCCTATCAATCCTGCTTCACTAACTTCAAACCATCCAATAGGAGATCTACATCTTCTCCAATAAAGAGCTTCATATGGAGCCATCTGGATGCTAGAGTGATAACTGTTATTGTAGGCAAACTCAATGAGAGGTAGGTGATCATCCCAACTCCCTTTGAAATCGATCACACAAGCCCTCAACATATTTTCTAAAGTCTGAATAGTGCGCTCTGATTGCCCATCAGTCTTAGGATGAAAGGCAGTACTTAAGTTCACCTTTGAACCCAAGCCTTTCTGAAAAGATTTCCAGAACTGTGCAGTAAACTGCGCACCTCTATTTGAAATAATGGAGATTGGCACTCCATGAAGTCTCACTATCTCTTGAATATATAACTTGGCATAATCTTCTGCTGAAAGGGTAGTCTTTACCGGTAGAAAATGTACTGACTTTGTTATTCTGTCGACAATCACTCAAATAGAATCATGCTATCTACGAGACCTTGGCAGGCCTGTGATGAAATTTATATTGATCATCTCCCATTTCCATTCCGGAAGTTCTACCCTCTGAGCCAAACCACCGGGCCTTTGGTGCTCAACTTTCACTTGTTGGCAATTTGGACACTTAGCAACAAACCCTGTAATGCCCTACTTCATGCCATTCCACTAATAAACTTCTCTCAAGTCACGATACATCTTTGTGGAACCCGGATGAATGAAATATCTGGAACTATGAGCTTCCTCCATAATCTTCTCTTGGAGTCCATCTACCGTAGGTACACACAATCTACACTGATACCTCAAAACACAATCTCCCCCTTGTTCAAAAGCTAATACTCTTTGCTTTTGAACATTTGCCTTCAACTCAAGCAAAATAGGATCTTGATCTTGTTTCTCTTTCACTTCTGACACTAGTGATGACTCGGCCCCGTTCGTCACCGCTATACTTTCTTCTGTGGAATCCATAAGTCTGACTCCCAGGCGTGCCAGTCTGTGCACATCTTTTGCTAACTCTCTCTTCTCTTCTTCAATATGGGCGGTGCTACCCATAGACAGCCTGCTCAAAGAATCAGCAACAACATTAGCTTTACCTGGGTAGTAAAGAATACTCAGGTCATAATCCTTGAGCAATTCTAACCACCTCATCTGTCTGAGATTAAGCTCTTTCTGAGTAAGCACATATTGAAGGCTCTTATGATCAGTGAATATATCAACATGCACACCATACAAGTAATGACGCCATATTTTCAAAGCGAACACTAAGCAGTCAATAAGTCATGGGTTGGGTAGTTCTTCTCATGAACCTTCAACTGTCTGGAGGCATAAGCTATAACCTTGACATTCTGCATTAAGACACAACCTAAACCAACTCTAGATGCATCACAATACACCACAAAACCTTGAGTACCTTCTGTTAACGTCAAAACTGAAGTTGTAATCAACCTCTTTTTCAATTCCTGAAAACTTTTCTCACAAACTTCGGACCATTGAAATTTCACTGTCTTCTGAGTCAACTTGGTCAAAGGAGATGCAATAGATGAGAACCCCTCTACAAACCTTCTATAATAACCAGCTAAACCCAAGAAACTCCTAATTTCAGTTGGAGATGTGGGTCTAGGCCAATTCTGCACTGCCTCATTTTCCGAGTATCAACTTTAATTCCATCACCAGATACAATGTGGCCTAGGAATGCCACAGACTCAAGCCAAAACTCACACTTAGAGAACTTGACATACAACTCCTTATCTTTCAAAGTCTGAAGAACTATTCTGAGATGACTAGCATGATCTTCTTCATTCCTTGAATAGATTAGTATGTCATCAATGAAG
>JAJOOE010001031.1:0-38853 GCA_036250405.1 Solanum raphanifolium
CCGTCCTATCTATGTATGTAGAGGTGTGCGTTGGACAAGTATTTTGTAAATGAGCTTGACTCTTGTTCTATGATGTCATTTTGAAATGGTTTGCCCTTAGTCCCTATTTCCCGTTAATTAATGTTGAATGTACTTCCACGACCAATGAAGTGTGATGACAAGTTTGAGAGGCTTGTTTGGGGTTCCTTCGGGTTCCTCATTCGCCATGTCACATCTAGGCCCTAGGCTTGGGTCGTGACAATAATATCTTGGAAACTAGTAAGTTAGACTAGAGAGTTCTAGAGTCTTGCATGAGAGTTTTAGAGTTTGGTATGAGGGTTAAAATCGTAAAAATGATTCTCGTACTTAGAATGAAGGTTTTAGGGTGAGGGCGTCAATGTACGACCCCCCAAGGACCACCCAAGGGGTCCTTGAGGAGGACCCCAAAATAGCCAAAGAGCTGTCCAAAATAGTGCCTCCCACGAAAGGCATCCACGAGCCGTGGATGGACCCACTCCACATAGAAAGGGGTCATGGATCAAGGCCTGCATTCACCTGAAACTCCCAGATACAGACCATCACCCACGAGGGTGCAGTATGGCCCGTAGACGCACCCACGGTCCATGGGTTGGGGTCTCATGGTTGGGGCAGTTTTGGAGTTAATTATTTTAAGTTGGGACTTAGGGGTTAAGTCATTAATTAGTTAGGGGTTAAGGAAGGTCGGTTAGTTAGTTATTAAACCACATATATAAGCTTAATAGACCCCTAAACTAAGTCAATTAGTTCATTTTTCACAAACCACAAATTATCTCCAAATAAATCTCTCTCTAGAAGTGAAGAAGAAGAAGAAGAAAGGAAGTTAGGGAAGAATTTCCTCCATTTATGCAAGCTTGGTTAGGGCTTTGAATCAAGCTATGTTAGATTATTCATCTATGGGTTCTTCCACCCATAGAGCCCCCTAGGTTTTCCCCCAATTGTGAAGTCAAAACCCAACTCTAGCTAGAGTTTCTTCCTACATTGTGGGTAGCGTTTAGGTATGATTCCAATCTAGTGGATAATACCTAATGACTAATGAATTAGCATTGAATTATGATATTATGATGAATTTATGTGATTTCTATGGTTAACCCTAGTGTAATTGATGAACCTTACATTGAGTGGGTTATGCCATGAAAGGTGAAATTGAAGAATTAGAATTTATCTTCTAAAATCAATGTCATGTGTAGTAATTGTTCAAGATTAGAAATACATAGACATGAATTGAACTAGACTCTATTATATATGATGGGTCTTGACTAGTAAAGTTGAAGTTGAATATTTATGATGATTTATAACTAGAGTCACCTATTAATGAAGAATGTGATTGAAATACCTTGAAATCTAGGTATGAATGAAGGTAGTAAGAATTAAAGCTTGAGTGTAGGGCTTGTAGTCATGAATGTTGATCGCTAGGGTTTTGAGAGTAAAGACAATATGATGAACTAGATGTGTTAAGGCTTTGAGAATAAAGTCTAAATGTGAATAGAAGGCTAATGAATAGAATTGTGATGAAAGACCTTTACCTACCTAATTCACCTTAGGAATGATAGATGGTAGGAAGTGATAGATCACTTGAGTCATGATGATATCCTTGTCTAATGTAGGATTCTAGACTTTATATTAAGTATGAATATGAACCTAATATAAAAGGGTTTTCACATAGTAATGGTTATGGGGTTGAAGGGCTTTTCTTACCTAATTGAACCTAAGGCTATAGGGCCTTCATACCTAGGTCATGGATGGTGATAGTTGCTCACACATGGTCTATTGAGGTATTGTAGTGAATTAGCATGGATTGGTTGTCAAGGACATCTTTCCATAAACTGGAGTCAAAGTAGAGACTTAATTATTATCCTGTGGGATTGAGGCCTAGCATCGAGTGGATATTGAAATGAGATAGTGGTTCCCACCTAGTTGAGTTTGGGCTTCCAACATGGGATCTCTCATCTAGAAGAGTCTAGCTTTCCCAAAGTGTGACTAATGAGATGGAACCCTTCACTTAGTGGAGTTTTGTGTTTTTAGTAGCAATCTTTGTATCCCATAACTATGTGTCCCATAGGAAAGTTAGCTAGTGGATCCATCTAAGCTAACAAACCGGTTCTACCTTAGTCAAGTGGACCAACCCTTGACGGTGTGGGTAACACCGTGAGAGATCATGTGATAGCTCATATGTTCTCATGTCGGTTAAGGCTATATCCCAATTAAAAAAAAGGTTATTAATGGACTAAGATTATGCTTAATGTAGCATATGCTAGAGTCCAACATAATTAATGGTCTAAGACTATGCTTGAGAATGCATCTCCTAGAGTCCATCTCAATAAATGAACTAAGATCATGCTTAAAGGAGCATTACCTAGAGTTCAACCTTAGTGATCTAAGATTATGCTTTAAGTAGCATCTCCTAGAGTTCATGCTTGAAGAACTAAGATGTACTTAGTGTAGTATATCCTAGGGTTCAAAATAATGTGGAACTAAGATAGGCTTAGTAAAGTACATCCTAGTGTTCCAATGCTTTCAAAAAGGGACTAGTGCCTAACTGAAGAACTTGAGTAGGATGACCTAAAAGAATTACTTAGTATGAGTGGTAATATGGGATGCCATTCATACATGGCACAAGTATGACTTAAGGTTACCTAAGAAGTGTTGCTCTTATATGATGTATGCTTTGATGGATTGTTGCTACAGTTGCCTTCCATGATAGGATTGACTAAAGGTGATAGTTCCCTTATCTATATGAAGTAAGCTAATAATGAGACCAAATGAGGGTAGGTATGACTAGGATGAATTTAAGGTTATGCTTAGTGTGAAGGGTAGTATGGGATGCCTTTCATGCATTGCACAACTATGCTTTGAGGTTACTTAGGAGTATGGTGACCTTATGGTAGAAAATATAAAAGACTTGACTATGCATATAGACTATGATTAAGATGACTAAAAAGGGATGCTTAGCTTGTATGGTATTATGGGATGCTATTCATGTCTTGCACAAGTATGCCTTGAGGTTACTTGAGAGTAGTCCTATTATGGTACAAATGACTAGGAGTTGAATAATGCTTATATGGTGCTCTTATTGGAGACTTTGCTTATTATTATGATATTGTCTCTTATGCTTTTAGTTTATGTTTCATGAAGTATTTCATATGATTTTGGATTATGTCTTATATTGACTAACCTTTGTCTTATGCTCTTATGGTGTTATGCTATCTAACATATTTAGTACATTTTTTACTAACGCATACTTTGCGTACATTCTAATCAAATGTAGGGTTTGGAGATTTGAGTTCTATTCTTAGAGATGGGTTTCTAAGGCGCAAAGGAGTTGAAGATTTTGGTGAGTCCTCATACCTTCGAGGACAAACCCACCATTTCCTTTATGTCATTTATTTCATGTTTTGAGACTATTGTATGGACTGCGTCCCAAAGATTTTAATTCAAGTTGAGTTTACAGGGTTTGAGAGGAAGTGTAGAAAGACTTCCGCTTGCTTTTATGAACAAGACAGCGATTGTAAAAAGTTTTTAAATTTTCCATACTTTTCTATTATCTTATGTTGTGATATGTTAAGGGTTTGTAGGAGACCCCTTCGGGGTCAAGTACACCATGTTACATCTAGGGTGTACTCCGGGGTCGTGACACCTTTGTAGCTTTGTTAGAAACAAAAATGCAGCACTGCCAAGTCTTATTGGATGATTTCCCATTCAACAAAATGATTGAGATCCTGGTAGTGGGAAACTCTGGTGGCATCGGTGTTCTATGGGATGATAACCTGGTGAAGATTGATGAAATTGCAATCACTGAGCAAGAAATACATGCAATGATCAAGGTAAGTTCAGACAATATTTTTTGTCAATTTATTTGTAATTATGTGAGTTGATACCGTTACTTAAGAAAAATTATATGGAATAACCTTCATACAATTAAGGACACCTACTAGAAAATGGCTAATAGGCGGGGACTTCAACAAGCTTTTGAATAATGCTGACAAACTTGGCGGGAATCCCCTAAACAATTCTAGTAGTAGTAATTTTTGTGATGTAATATATTACTAAGAACTTATTTATAAGGGGTTTAGAGGTAATCTTTACGCATGGTTAAATAATACATTCAAAAAATAATAATATCCTAATATTTGAGTGACTTGATCTCTTTCTTGCTAATGAAGATTGGCTAAACAATTTTCTGATGCCCAAGCCCTTCACCTACCTAGAACCCTTCCGGACCACTGCACACTGTTCTTATCCCTATTTAGAGACAATTCTTCTTTTATAAAACATATCTTTTTAGATTTTCAACAATGTGGTGCTCACACCCGAACCTCCCCAATATTATTGATAATATCAAAAATCAAAATCTTCCCTCGATCATCATAAAATTGAATCATGATATTACTATTTGGAATAAAAAAGCTTTTGGGAACATATTCACCAAAAAGGGATCACAATGAAAAGACTTGAGGGCATCCATAACTCTAAAAACTACCCGACTAGCTTTCCTCTAAAATCTTGAACATTTCCTAATGAAGGACTTCAACAATATTCTCAAACAAGATGAAGATTTTTGGAAGCTTAAATACTCAATAAATTGGCTCAACGAGGGAGATGATAACAGTAGGTTCTTTCATACCACAACTCTAAATCACCTAAGAAGAAACAAATTTATATCCCTCCAACAAGAAGACAACAATTGGATACATGAGCAAAGTGCAATCCTGGATCATATTACCTCCTACTTCGAAAATGTTTTCAACGCGAATCACTCCATATCGTATAAGTTCCCTTTAAACATGGTTAGCATTCCCTATCCAATGAGGAGAGAGCACGACTAGGCGTAGAGCTATTGGAAGAAAAAATTAAAAATGTTGTTAACTCCCTCCACCCTTTTAAGTCTCCTGGTCTGGATGGATAGCACCCCTTTTTCTACCAAAAATATTGACACATAGGAGGAACATCGATGGTATCCTTATGCAAAAATGATTTATTAATAATTGTACTCCTGAAAATATCAACACAACCTATGTTTGCCTAATCCCTAAATGTAAAAATGCCTCATCACTAAAATAACTCTACTTATTAGCCTTTATGATATTATTTATAAGATTATTACTAGAATTATCTCTTAAAGACTTCGTCCTATGATTGAAAGGTTGAGAGGACCTTGTCAATCCAGTTTCCTAAAAACAGTCAAGCTACTCACAACACCGTTATTATCGAACAAATCCATCACTTCAGGAAAATGAAATGCAAAATTGATAATGTAATTGTCAAAATTTATCCGGAAAAGGCTTTCGAAAAAATATAATGGTCCTTTGTTAGACATACATTACACTACTTTGGTTTCCCTAAAAATATTATTTAATTTATCATGCCATGCCTCTGTACAAGTATAATTTTCATTCTAATTAATATTACATGTACAAATTTCCTTTTTCCCTTCTAGGGATCCTCGTCAAGGGTATACACTATCTCCATATATCATTATTCTACATATGAAAATACACTCGCATCACATTAATAATGTTAATGAAAAAAGTTGGACCCCGATAAAAAATTTCCCCTCTGACTGTAAATTGTTCCACCTCTTATATGATGATAACCTTGTATTCATGTGCCAAGCAACCATGAAGAGCAGCCACAACTTTGTAAAAATCCTAGAACACTTTTATGCATGGTATAGGCAAAGTATAAATTATCTCTGGTAATTGCTTGAAAAACATTTGGAATGAAATCTCCCAGATTATTAAAATTAAACATGGTTTCTCATTTGGAAAATAACTGAGTTTCCCTATCTTACTTGAAGTCCCTAGCCATATTACAAAGAGACTTGACCATAGATGCTAAGAGAAAAGTTTATCTATTAAGTTGGGATGTAGTAACTAGGGATAGGAAGTCTGGTGGTCTGGGTCTACAAACCAGCATTAGAAGGAATAGTGATATGCTTACTAAGTTAGCATGACATCTCTATAAGTAGTCCAAGTCCCTCTAGGCCATTCTCCTTTCCAATAAATACACTAAAAACACCGACCTCCATGAAAATCACAAACACATTAAATCCATCCATCCGAATTGGAAGAACATTTTTTATGGGTGGGAAATCTGCAGAGAGTGTAGGGATTGCGAACTGGATATATGAAATAAGATCAACCTATGGCGTGACAAATGGATCCCTAACTCTGGTGTTCTTAACTCTTGCATAATGGGGCCTTTAAATAGGTGTGATTCAAACCTATCTCAGAGTTGGAATATTCCTATTAATGATTGTGACAATTTTTATACAATAGGCACTACCTTCGGGTCATATGAGCTTTTGGGGAGATACAGTAATTATAAGCTTAGCTAGTACCATACCTGTAGTAGGAGATACCATAGTGACTTGGCTTTGGGGTGGGTTCTCCATGGACAATGCCCCCTCAAATTATTTTTTTAGTTTTCATCATTTACTACACACTTGTGATAATATCAATTCAAGATCATGTTCATTTCATAGACAATCCTTTGATATTCTAAAGGCATTATAAATAACATTAGATTAGTGATACCAATGGAGGAGAACATGCTTTATAATTCAAGATAAACATGGAACTGGGTAGCTGGGATTGTTGCAAAATAAACATTTGTAGTGTTGCATGTGCTAAAGTTGTGTTCATGTTGCATAGTCTTTGGTTAACAAAAAGCCTAAACATTCAAGAGCTTGAGATCTCTATAGATTTAACGGAGGTAATAAATATGATAGAATCTGAAAATGACACTTATTCAATTGTTATTTTTTATTGCAGGGAGTTGTTTCACCAAATGGGGGATCTTCGGATCAAGCATAATTTTAGGGAACAAAACATGGTGGCGGCCGACCTATTAGCTAGGAAAGACAGAAGATAAATGATGATAAACTTTTTGAAGAGTGGAAAGTTGCACCAATGTTTTTGTTTTGAAGGCATTAAAGACAGATACGGGAGAAACTTCTTTTGCTAGGCTTACAAAACCTTATTGTAATTTCTTCAGTTGTATGAGTACTATGAAAGAACTAATAGATAGTGTTATCAATAATGTGGTCAACCCTAATGTAAAGATGCATATTATATAAAAAAAAATATCTTCGTATTACCCAAAAAAGTCAATTTCAATTTTATTATGATTCGTTTAGTAACCGAATAATTGTTTCTTTTATTATGACTATACCTAATGTCTATGGAACAAAAAAAACCTAAATATTTTAACAAAGTTTTTCACAAATTAATTTGCCTTACATATTTAACCCAAATTAGGGGGGAAAATGCCGAAATATCAAATTTCACGATCGTTATTTTAGTTGTCACCAAAGCATTCGTCTTCTTTTCGCAAACTTACTCATTTTGGAGCAACTTCAAACGTACGAGACTAAAGTTGCAACTAATGGTTGCCAGACTTTAGACATTTTTTTCTTGAAGTGAGACCTTGCCAAGGAACTTTTGCGTGAAATTCATATATATATATATATGTGTGTGTGTGTCTGTGTGTGACACCCCAAAAAAATTTTGACTAAGACTTGAACCATCCTTCGTAGTGAGTAAGTTTTTACCAAGGAACTTAAAATTATCTAAAGTGTTAAGGTCACTAGATATAGCACCTTGAGTTCCAAAATGAACTTAAGAAAGTTCACTCAAGTCATTCCTAAGTGTTTCTTAATTTTTGGGTCAACTTCAAAACGACCATAACTTTTAGTACATGACTATTTAGGAGGCCCATAAGATATCAAATTAAAGCCCTTCGAGTACTTTTTCCAACGCCACCGAGTTTGCTAAATTTCTAGCTCTGACTAAAAAGTTATGACTGATTTATTAATTATGCTCAAACCTGGCAGCAACTCTGCGATGGCTCCGCGTTATGGAGCCAATACGGACCTCACTGCCTGCAGAAAAAATATTCCGACTCCCATCTCATTTTATTTATTTCTTTAAGGATATTTTAAACCTAAAAACCCTTAGGAGGTCATCTAAATTTCCCTGAACGCGTAGAAAAATCAGTTTTCATAAATCGAACCCTCTCATTCACTCATGATACTATACGCTCAAGAAATTCAAGAAACGCAAAGGCTAAGGTTCTTATTCCAAGAAGTTTCTTCAAGAAGATGGCTCTTTCAAGTATTTAAGCTTCCAAAGTGTTGGGTTTGCTGTCCCACACGCCAATCATGAGTGTATTTTATGAATTTCATCCATGAGAATTAGTATATTGATCATCTTGTTGAGTTTTTGAGGTTTTGTGTTTCGTTCTTTCATAATGATGTTCTCATTGAGTACTAGAGGTAAGGGCTTGCGAATAAGATGAGTTAATTTATAGTTCCTTGTGTGGGTGTCGCTAAAATTATTTTGGGTTAAAAGAATTCGTGAATTTTGATATTTGAATTGCAGTAGGCATGAGTTGATTCGAGTCTGAGAGAGGAAGAAAAGATTGGGAAAAAATATGTGCCCAGCTCCACGTCACGGAGTTGTTTTAAACATTCAGTCCCCTAAAATTTACCCCCCTCTCCGCATCGTGGAGAGGATACAGAGTCCACTATCCCAAAATTTATTTTTGCGACCAAAAAAATAATTCAACTTTTATATCGCACTAGTGTCCTTCAGTTTGTATCTTCGCTCGTTTCTTATCATAAACTATCTAAAATTTATTTAATCATTGAGATATCCTATATATCAAATCATGTTCCTTGAATTCATAATTCATATTCAAGGAAGAGTTAAGAGTAGAGTTCAAGATAGTAGTTCAGTTCAATTGTGAATCCTTTAAGATCAACTATTGATTTGAGCTATGTTTGGAGGAAGTAAGTATGAGAACGAGAAGAGTCATGTACACGAGTTCCATATTGTTATGTAGACAATCGAGTCCAGTCATTCATGCCCATAAATTCCGCATGAACTTCGTAAACCGAGCATCTTTCAGAAGAGTAGTATCTTCAAGTTCTATGTCTTGAGTATTGAGTTGCTAATCCCTTTTTAGATTCTATTCCTAATCATGGGACTATTACATATTAACAATGGAGTCCTTGAGTTGAGTAGTTCATGCCCATAAATCTGCATAAGCCCTAGAAGTCCAGCAATGTGAAGATGAGAAGTATCTTTGAGTCCTTCAGTTGAATAGTTCAGGCACATAAATCCGTATGAACCCTTTGAGTCGAGCATTCTTGAAATAAGTATTACCATTGAAGTTCTTCAGTTCTGAGTTGTTGAGTCTCGAGTATTGAGTTCTATGTATGGTTATTGAAAACCATGAATTGAGTAGTTCACGTCCATAATTTAGCATGAACTTTATTTTGAGAAGTCTTTTACAAATTTTTCTAAACTTGTTTTGACACTCGAGCACTTGAGTTGGGAAAGAGTAGAGTTGATTCATTTTCTTTAAAATGATATATGGGAACTAAGTATTCCCAAGAGTAAATATTTTCACATTTAAAAGAGGAGAAAACTGAGATTTCCAAAAAAAGTTTTGAGTAGTCGAGTACCATCTCTTTTAAGAGTAAGATTTTAAGTAAGAATCTCAAAACACAGAAAGAGTTATATTTTTAAACATATGAGCTGAGTATATTTTTGGAGTAGTATTGAGCACCGATATGGGGACGAGTTTAGATAACTCAAGTCTTCATAAATCATGTAGCCAACGTGGGTAGAAAGGGTCATACTTTTTAGATGATTCCATATTGCTTTAGCAGAGACTAGTGGATCCACTTCGTTGAGAGGTTTTATAACCTGAAATAGTATATGATAGTTCTAGCAGCGTGGGCGAGACGTTGTATCATCACATAGCTCACAGTGATTGTTGTCGGTTAGAGAATCTCCCGCAGAGTTATATTTTATTCATATATAAAAATTGAGTTGTTATCTACTATTTTAAAAGCTTTCTATATATTGCATCTTTTATTGTTGCATTATATTGAGTTGAATATGCAAAGTTGACTATCTTAAGTTGAGTATCTTATTCTTGAGTTGAGTAAGTTGAGAGGAGGTAAGTATGTTTCCTTTTTATCAAGTTCAAGCTTATGTTTATGCTTTAGAATTTCCCTTACATGCTCGTACATTCCACATAATGAGACATTTGACCTGCATAGTTTCATGATACAGATACAGGTTCTTAGGATCCTCAACAGTCGCTTTGTTGATACCACCTGCAGTTCTAGTTAGCTAAGGTGAGCCTCCTTGTTTTCGGAGGATTTCATTTACTTTTCAGTTTCGTCAGGATGTTGTGGGTCTTTTCCTGACTTCCATCCTTTTCATTTAGAGGCTTCATATATAGATAATGAAGTTTGAGAAGTTTGTTTCATTTATTTTGTTAAATGTTTTAAAGACTTGAGTTGCCTATTTCTAGAGATTTGAATATACTATTTATTCAGAGTTAATTTTTTGAGTTAAAGATTTTTTTTAATTGAGTTCAATGAATTTCATTCAGTTTTAAGCTTTGTATGCTTGAGTTAGTTTTCCACTTGAAGTCAGCCAGAACGAGGGTTTACTTAGGGAAAAGAAATGGTTCTCAGTGCCGGCCACATCCACGGTGTAGGCTCGGGTTGTGACAAACTTGGAATCAGAGCACAGAGTTCGGGTGTCCTAGGGTGTCTATGAAGCCGTGTCAAGTAGAATCTTATTTGTGGTTTTGAGGGTCTCACTTCTCTAAATAAGGGACTACAGACATCTAAGAAAAGTTTCTCTTATTTCATACTCTTAATCGTGCAATAGATCTATGTCATAAAGACTCATTCTAACTCATGCGTTCTCATATCCATTTGACGACCCCTCATACTATTGGTGGTTGAACAAAAAAGCCAGTCCTTTATCAATGAGTTGTTCTTAGCACAAATCTTTAGGAAGTCATGTGACTCCTGATTGGCTTGAGAGAAGCCCATGAGTGAGTAAGTGTTCAGTTTCAAAGGAATGCACCCATATTCATATGAATTGTGCATTTGAGCTAAAAGTGAGTTGTACTCTCTTCCCTAAGCCTAGTTTCAGCTGAGATCCTTATGAGGAAGTATGTTTAGAGCTTGGGTAGTATTTTAGCCCAAAAAGGTAGCACGAGTTACAAGATTACGAGCAACAGTAGTGAAAATGCCTAGAGTTATCGGAAAGTCTGCAGAGGTATAGAGATCTATGAAAGGGAGATAGTGATGGGATATATTATGTTATTTCAATCATGCACCCAGTTAGTTATAAGTGATGAGTTCCTTTATGAGTTGAATAAGGAATAATAATGTTGTAGAGAGTTCTCGATAGAAGGAAGAGGAATAGTTACTAGTCATGATGAGATAAAGTATATTTTAACCAAAATAGAGTTGATGTCGATGTGCCATCATGTTAGAGGAGACAAAATACATGTGTTGAATAAGAGAAGAGAGTATTCCTGAAGTTATAGATCTAATCTAGTCTTATGATTTGTTTTAGATGGCCATGATATTTAGAAGGTTATAGAACTATTTGAGAGATAATGCACAATAAGTGAGTAAATAGAATTTAAGTTATAAAGTGGAATGTGATGGTAATTTGTGACTGTATAGACTAAGAGGTAAGGATTAACTATTTGTCATAAGATCCTAGTGGATGAGCGTTTCTGAATTTTTATCCGGTAGTGGTATGTTAGTATAGTAAGCGAGCAATCATATTGAACATTAAACTTGAATTCGAGATGAGTGTCATGATCGAGAGAATGGAAACATTAGGGTGATGATGTTAGTCTTGGGATTTGAAATGGTAGACTTGAAATAGTGTAGGTGAGGAATTGAGATGTTAGCTGCAATAAATATGAGTGGTACAAGTGAGATACCCTAGCCTTTAGATAAGGGAAATGAAGTATGGCTAAGTCACAAGAGTAGCAAGAGCATTAAGTGGTGTACCGAGAGAGTATGCAATCAGAAGAGGTTAAAAGAAACACCTTAGAAAGAGGTATTACTGCCTACTAATTGAGAGTTCGGTAGTCATGAGATTAACTTCTCCCGAGTGTTAGAGTAAAAGAAGATTTAGACTAGTTAGAGATGATGTAATAGGTCCATAGATTTCAAGTGTCAGCTTTACACCTAAGAAGGAGATAGCTAGATGAGAAATCAAGTCAAGTATTTAAGCGTAAGATAGTAATGAGTTCCAAAGAGTATGGGAGATATCCTTTTGATGGTCCTTTTAGTAATGGACTGATGTTAGAAATAGGAGGTTGATGTTCTTATTGTGATAGTGATGGTGTCGCAATTCCATCTAAAGGTTATAAATGAGGAGGAAGAGGAGGATGAGGTTTTACTATGAGAACCCTTAGTTGGTTCTTAAGGAGTTGGTTAGTAGGAGTCCATGGAGTTTTTAGAGTACTAATATTTAATGTGTTGTTGTTAAACATTAGGTGGTTCTTGATATTAACCCAATATGGTAGTAAAGAGTAATAGTTTTGGATGAGATTCCCTATAGAGAGGTATAGAACTCGAACCTAAGGATTTGGGTTAAGCTTGAATATAGTAAGAGCATACCATTAGACTCAGACCATAGTAAGAGTAACCTCATTCCATACCTAGCCCAGTCATCATTCGTGGACAAATGATCCCAAGGGGGAGATATGGTAACACCCCAGAAAATTTTTGAGCTAAGACTTGAACCATCCTTCGTATTGAGTAAGTTTTTACCTAGGAATTTAAAATTTTCCTTAGTGTTAAGGTCACTAGATATAGCACATTGAGTTCCAAAAAGAACTCAAGAGAGTTCACTCAAGTCATTCCTAAGTTTTTCTCAATTTTTTAGTCAACTTCAAATGACCATTAATTTTTGTACATGATGATTTAGGAGACCCATAAGATATCAAATTAAATCCCTTTGGGTCCTCTTTCCAATGCCACCAAGTTTGCTAAATTTCGAGCTCTGAGTAAAAATTTATGACTTATTTACTAACCATGCTTAAACATGGCAGCAGCTCCGCGATGGCTCCGCGTTGTGGAGCCAATACGGACCTCACTGCCTACTGAAAAACTAATCCAACCCAGCTCATTTTATTTATTTCTTTAAGGGTATTTTTGTCCTAATAACTCTTAGCAGGTCATCTAAATTTCCCTAAACGTGTAGAAAAATCAGTTATACACTCCTAAAACTCTACACTCAAGAAATTCAAGAAACGCTAATGCTAAGGTTCTACTTCCAAGATTTTCCTTCAAGTTTCTTCGAGATGATGGTTCTTTCAGGTATGTAAGCTTCCATAGTGTTGGGTTTGTTCGCCCACACCCCAATCATGAGTTTCTTTTACGAACTTCATCCATGAGAATTAGTATATTGATAATCTTGTTGAGTTCTTGAGGTTTTGCGCTTCGTTCTTTGATAATGAAGTTTTCATTGAGTACTACAGGCGAGGGTTTGAGAATAAGATGAGTTAATTGATCGATCCTTGTGTGGGTTTCACTGAAATTGTTTTGGGTTAAAAGAACTCGTCAATTTTTACCTTAGAATTGCAGTAGGTATGAGTTGATTCGAGTTTGAGAGAGGAAGAAATGATCGGGAAAAAATACGTGCCCAGCTCCACATCATGGAGCTGTTTTAAACATTCACTCCCCCAAAAAGTACCCCCTCTCCGCGACACGGAGAGGATACGGAGTCCACTATCCCAAAATTTATTTTCGCGAACAAAAATTTAATTCATCTTCTGCGTCGCTCCAGTGTCCTTCAGTTTCTATCTTCGCTTGTTTCTTATTATCAACTATCTAAACTTCATTTAATCATTGAGTTATCTTATATATCAAAGCATGATCCTTGAATTCATAACTCATAATTCAAATTTAAGGAAGAGTGAAGAGTACAGTTCAAGAAAGTCTTTGAGTTCAATTGTGAATCTTTTGAGATCAACTATTGATTTGAGCTAAGTTTTAAGGAAGTAAGTATGAGAACGAGAAGAGTCGTATACACGAGTTTCATATTGTTATGTAGACCTTCGAGTTGAGTCAGTTATTCCCATAAATTATGCATGAACTTTGTAAACCGAGCATCTTTTAGAGGAATAGTATCTTCAAGTTCTATGTCCTGACTACTGAGTTCCTAATCCCTTTTGAGATTTTATTCCTAATCATCGGAATATTACATATTACCCATGGAGTCCTTGAGTTGAGAAGTTCATGCCCATAATTCCGCATATGCCCTATAAGTCGAGTAGTATTGAGATAAGGAGTATCTTTGAGTCCTTGAGTTAAGTAGTTCATGCCCATAATTCCGCATGAATCTTCTGAGTCGAGCATTTTTTAAATGAGTATTACCATTGAAGTTCGTGAGTTCTGAGTTGGTCAGTCTCGAGTATTGAGTTCTATGTATGCTTATTGAAAACCTTGAATTGAGTCGTTCACGTCCATAATTTGGCATGTACTTTATTTTGTGAAGTCTTTTACATTTTTTTCTAAACTTGTTTTGAGACTTGAGCACTTAGGTTGAGAAAGAGTAGTGTTGAGTTCATTTTCTTTAAACTAATATATGGGAACTAAGTACTCCCAAGAGTAAATGTTTTCTTATTTAAAAGAGGAGGAAACTAAGATTTCCAAAAGAGTTTTGAGCAATTGAGTACCATTTCTTTTTAGAGAAAAATTTTGAGAAATAATCTCAAGCCACATGAAGAGTTAGGTTATTAAACATATGAGCTTAGTATATTTTGGGAGTAGTATTGAGCAACAATATGGGGACGAGTTCACATATCTCAAGTCTCCCTAAACCATGTAGCCAACGTGGGTAGAAAGGGTCATACGTTTTAGATGATTCCTTATTGCTTTTTAGCATAGACTAGTGGATCCACTTCATTGAGAGGTTCTATACCCCGGCAAAGTATTGCACAGTTCTAGTAGCGTGGACGAGACGTTGTATCATCACATATCTCATAGTGATGGTACAACATCTCGCCCACACTGCCAGACCTATCCTATACCTTACCGAGGTATAGAACACCTCAACTAAATGGATACACTAAGCTATGCTTAAAAATCAATAAGGAATCATCTAAAAAGTATAACCCTTTACCTATGTTGGCATACATGATTTATGAGGACTTTGAGTTGTCTGAACTCATCCTCATATCAGTGCTCAATACTACACCCAATAATATATACTCATGCTTATTTGTATAAAAACATAACTCTTCCTCTGGTTTGAGATAATTTCTCAAACTACCCTCTTAAAAGAGGTAACTGCTCTTGAAATATCTTTTGAACTCATAACTCATTTAGAAATCTCAGTATATATTTTATCAATGTAAAAATTGATACCTTTGGGAATACATAGTCCCCTTATACTCTTACTCAATTCACACTAGAAAACTCTTTTTCAAAAACATATCAAATTCATATATATTAATATGATCATTGATGACTCGGGAAGTCATACTGCAAAAACATTGATTTTATATCTAGATAACTCATCCAACTTCAGTCAACTCTCCCGCTATCCACCATTTCTTCTTCATCTTCTCCTCTTCTTTGGAGACCTTCAACATCTCATTTCTTACACAAACCCAGTCTACACTTCCCATTTCCTCTTCCCAAAAAAGCCCTTCTTTCTACTCATATTCACTTCCCAAAACCTCCTTTCTTTTCCATTCCATTACTCTCTGTCCCAAAAGCAGAACCACCACTCATGCCACAACACAATGTCTACCCTAGACGTACATGGCGTATAAGTCCCCGAGAGGCCCTACACAAGCCACTTAGCATACATCATAAAAGATAATAGAATTGAAAGAGTTCAGAAGACAGTTTTATGTCATAAACAGTTTGACAAAAACGTAGCAGAAGTCTAACATTGTCTCAAATCCATCTAATAAGTCAAAAGAGTGATTGGGTCGTAACCTACACATCACATAAAATATCTGAAAGTAAAGACAATAAGCAATAAGGAGTCCAGACCTTGGAACATGAGGACTCACCAATCTTCAATGCTACTAAGGTAATCACTAGCCACTAGTATGCGAAATAGGAGTGTCGGACCCTACATTACTGAAACAATGTAGGGAAGAGTATTTGTTAGTATATAGAATGTACCAAGTATGACAAAAATGCATAAGAGTTATAAAATCATGCTAAAAGGACTTTTCATGACATGCAATGACCAAGTTAAAGCATAAGAGAAGAGGTTAGAAAACATAATCGTGATTATGGACAATGCAAGTCAATTCATATTTAAGCACATGAAAGTTACCTATAGAGGTAACATGGAAACCAATGTCTATTCCACACCGAAAAGACATGTCCTTACTTGCCAAGGTAAGAACCATAAACTTCTAGCTTAAGTGGATCCACTAGCTAATGTCTATCTAAGACAACCTATTGTGGCACATAGTTTATAGGATATGGGTAATCACCTCTTGTCTACTCGGTGATAAACATAAATCCCACGAAAAATTCCTTAGTCTTAACTTGTCTTATGATTAAGAGACATGAGCAATCGCCACTTGTCTTATCATCCATGGAAGGCACATCAAGTAGCCAATCCAAGCTAGGTTTCAATAGAATAGCTCCTAGATCTTGATTAAATGTTTAGTTGAGAAAACCTTTCAACTCTAAGAATCATTTATGTGAGAAAATCCTTCCACATTCATGTATTGAGTAGTAGCAAGAAATCCTTTCACAACACAACAACAACAACAAGATTGTTGCTTTAATCTCAAAGCAACCTAAATCATTTTCATCAATTTCATAAAGAAACATGCATATCTTCACAAATTCATCTGTGATAGTTTAAAACCCACATCATGTCGTCATTGTTTAGAATTCATGGGTCAAGAATGGGTTCACGGGTGATTCAACTTAAAACGTGCAATTACTTCAATTCATGCATAAGAAGACATAAAACGATCAACTTGATCAACATTGAAAGGAACCATGGAAATTGAATAAAATCACTTATTTGATTGGGGAGTTTAACTTTACAAAATTGGGAGGTTTTGGAACCCTATGGAGGAAAGAGCTCCAAAGGTGAAGACTATCATACCTTGGAGTTTAAAGCCAAAAAGCTATGGTGGGAATTGAGACTTGAATGGAAACCCTAGCTCTTCTTCTTTTTCTCCCTTAGAGAGAGAAATATTTGAGAGGACGAACTTTATAAACTTTTAGGAATTTAGGAGAGTGAATTGAATTGGGTGATTTGGGGGTAAAAATGTTTATATATGGCCTAGGGTAGAGGGAAAACGACATAGTATTGGGTTAGAAAAATTAGGAAAAGACCCAAAAGTCTTTTTTAAATAACTGTCGGACCCTATCGATGGTTGGTCCCATGGTACATAGGTCCAACTAGGGACCATCCTGGTCCCCTGTTGTTGGGATTCATAGACTACACTTTCAGACCCCAATGACGGGACCCGTGTACGGTCTGTGGGTCTACTTACGGACCGTGCATCCTAACCATAGGTCCCAATTATGACTCTCAAAATTTCACTAAGTGTGGGACTTGCCTACGAGACCTACCTACGACTCGTACATTGAACGATGGATCATCTTAGTGATCCATAGAAAGGATAGTGGGACTAAACATTTTAACCTAATTAAACTCACCACTTACGGCCCCCACCTCCGGTTGGTGGTTTGGTCTACGGACCGTCGGTGGTTCCATTGATATTGGCACCAGATTTGGGAAACCTGTAATTTTCCTTATTTTTGAATCCAAGGTGTTACAATATCTCCCCCTTGGGAACATTCATGATTGAATCAATCTCAAGACATCATAAGGAGGGTGGGAACTAGATCTTACAGCCCAACATGCATGTAATCACATAAATGCACATATCCGAGGAGGAAACATCAAATCCAAGCTAAAGGATGTTCAAAACATCATTTCATAAGGTCTATATGCAATTCATACTCAAATGCGCATAAACATGAAGAAATTAATCAAGCGAACTCATTTTCTCAAAAATCAAGTTTTTCATGAACATGCATAAGTGAGGAATATCCAAGACACGTGAAATCAAAAGACTAAACCATAAGGAACTAAATACCTCAAGCTAGAGTAGGAATGGAGGGAAAGATATGAGTATAACAGGACATCGGCCTTGTCTTCTCAAGTAGCACCCAAAATTAACTAATTCCTCCAAAGATCCTTTACAGAAGCTATTTCTTTATACCTCAACTTCCTAACTTGCCAGTCAAGAATCTCAACAGGCTCCTCTTCATAAGAAAGACTGCCCTTGATACCGAGATTCTCCAATGGTACTATAAATGTTAGATCACAAACACATTTCTTCAACAAGGAGATGGGAATAACCGGATGCACTGATAACAAGTCATTAGGAAAACCGTGTTCATAAGAAAGTTTCCCAATACCGCTCAAAATCTTATATGGGCCCGCATAATGCAAACTAAGTTTCCCTGTCTTTCCAAATCTCATGATAGCCTTCATGGGTGATATCTTCAAGTAGACCCAATCATTCACATCAAACTCAAGATTTATTTTTCTAACATTGGCATGAGACTTTTACCGGCTTTGAGCCATTTTCAACCTTTCTCTAATAAGCCAAACTTTCTTCATAACCTCATGTACCAACTCGGGACCTATCAAAGAAACTTCACCCACTTCAAACCAACCTATAGGAGAGCTTCACGTCCTACCATATAGTACCTCAAATGGAGCCATACCAATGCTTGAATGATAGCTATTATTCTATGCAAATTCAACTAAAGGAAAATTCTCAATACACAAGATCTTAACATATCTTCTAAAGTTTGTATAGTACTCTCCGTTTTCCCATCGGTTTGCGAATGAAATATCGTACTAAGCTTAATACGAGTACCAAGCCCCTTTTGGAAAGATCTCCAAAAATTAGAAGTGAATTGGGTACCACGATAATAGATAATGGACAAGGGCACTGTATGCAACCTAACCATTTCTCTCAAGTACAACTTAGCATAGTCCTCCACCGAAAAAGAAACCTTGAACGGAATGAAGTGAGCCGATATCATCATGCAATCTACTATAACCCAAATCGAGTAACGTTATCACCGCGTGTGGCATAAACCAACAATGTAGTCCATTTTCAAATCTCCCCCCTTCCAAGTAGATATGCAAATATCTTAGGACAAACCTCCTGACTTTTCATGCTCAACTTTCACTTGTTGATAATTAGGACACTTAGTCAGAAATTCCGCAATGTCCTTCTTCATCCCATTCCACTAATAGACCTTCTGCAAGTCATGGTACATCTTGGTGTCTTCCTGGGGAATGGAATATCGAGAACTATGGGATTCTGATAAGATTTTCCCTTTAGGGACACACAAATGACCTTGATATCGAGGTTCTCCATAACCTCTTTGGAACAATGCCTTAACTGACTTCTTAAGCACCACTTCATTCATCTCAATCAAGAGAGGGTCAAGACGTTTCTTGGCTTTCACTTCTTAAATGAAAGACGATTATGAACCATAACACCGTCTTTGGTAGACTAGACCAAATGAAAACCCAATTAGGTCAATCTATGAACATCTCAATCTAACTCTTTCTTACCATCCTCAACATGAGCAACACTACCTATTAATAATCGGCTAAGAGCCTCCGCCACCACGTTTGGTTTGCTGGGGTGATAGAGAACACTCATATCATAATAATTTAGTAACTCAAGTCACACTCTTTGGCAAAGAATAAGATCTTTATATTTAAAAACATATTGCAAACGTTTGTTGTCGGTAAATACATCAACATGAACAACATATAAGTAATGCCTCCAAGTTATTAAAGCAAATACAACTTCCGCTAGTTCTAAATTATGGGTAGGATAAATCTTTTCACGCACCTTAAATTTCCTCGAGACATAGGCAATGACCTACCCATTTTGCATAAGGAAACATCCTTACCCAATCATTGAAGAATCACAATAAACCACAAACCCATTTGTTCATTTAGGTAAAGTCACCACAGGTGTGGAAGTGAGTCTATCTTTTATTTTCTGAAACCTCTTTTTACAAGCTTGCGACCACAAGAATTTGGCTTTATTTTGGGTCAATGTCGTCAATGGAGAGGAAAACGAAGAAAACCATTCCACAAACCTTCTATAGTGACCGGATAAACCCAAGAAACTTCTAATATCTGAAGGGGATAGAGGTCTATGAAAACTCTTAACCACATCTGTCTTCTTAGGATCTACGTCAGTGTCTTTTCCGAAAATAATGTGTCACGACCCGAGAGCATCCCCTAGTCGTAACGTGGCGTAGTTGACCCCAAAGGGGTCGCATACAAGCCCTTAGCACATTCATAACATAAGACAATAGAGAATACAAGCCCATAGCACATTCATAAAAAGCGGAAGTCTTTCTAACATAATGTCTCAACCATCTAATAACCTTTGAATAAAGTTCATTGGGACGCAGCCCAAAAAAAGTCTGAAAACACAAGAAATACGACATAAAGGTAAAGTGATGTTGTCCTCGAAACTATGAGGACTCACCAATATCTTCAATTCTTCTAAGTCCTTGAAACTCTAACCTCCAATAGCAACTCAAAGCTCCAACCATACATTTGGTTAGAATGTAGGCAATATGCGTTAGTACAAAGGTACTAAGTATGACAACAAAATAACATCATAAGAGCATCTCAAATGGTTAGTCAACATAAGACATAACATAAGAGATAATAACATAATCATAACATAACCATCATAACCATAGTATAGTTTCTTTTATAAGCATCATATAAACATAAGTCAACATAAGACATAGTTAATAAGCATAGGAGATACATCAAGTTCATAACATAGCCTCTACTTAGGTTCTCATAGTCACATCCTTCAACCTTAGGTCTTTTCATACTACAAGAGGACTACTTCTACAAGACACCTCCAAGTATACTTGTGCAATGCAAGGATAGCATCCCATACTACCATCCAAGCTAAGTACCACTCTTTAGTCATTCTTGGTCATAGCCCACTCTTCATATTCAAGACTTAGGTCTTCTTGTCATCTTAACTATAACCTAGATAGATGGTCATATTTTAAGATCCTTTATGCCATAAGGATGTCATACTTCTAAGTAACCTCAAGGCACACTTGTGCAATGAATGAAAGGCATCCCATACTACCCTTCACCCTAAGCATATTCTTGAAGTTATCTTAGTCATATTCACCCTACCTTTGCCGTATTATTAGTTTAACTCTCAAACTAAGGAACCTCTTATCTTTAGCCAACTATAACTAGGAAAGGCAACTCTGGTCCAATCCTATCTCAAAGCTCTTCTCTGGTAACCCTAGGTCATACCTTGTGCAATGCACTCATAGCATCCACTAATACTAATTGTGCTAGGTATTACTTTTAGGTCCTTTTAACTATTTCTTCTTGGTTTGGAACCTAGTTCCTCTCTTAGCTTTAGAACCCTATGAGGTACTCTATCTCAAGCTTATCTTAGTTCATCATTAGATTAACTCTAGGAGATACTATCTTAAGTATGTCTAAGTTATCTAAAATACATGGACATTATGAGATACTTCCTTAAGCATGTCTAAGTCCATATATTCTCATAAACACTATGAGATACCACTCTTGGTATGTCTAAGTTCATCACACTCATGAACACTACGAGCTACTTCATTAAGTAAGTCTTAGTTCATTATGCTTAGGACACTATGAGATGCTTCTCAAGCATATCTTAGTCTTTAGGATATGGAGACCTCTACTAGGAAACCTTGGCTCAACTACGTGAAGGATCCCGTCTCATGAGACCTAACTTTGGGAAAACCCACACTCTACTACGTAATCTCCCCCTTTTACTTTGATAGTCCTCACATCTACTAGGTGTGGCTCTCCTTTCTTCTTGGAGTCCGGACCCGTGTGAGACTCCTTCTCATTGTCATATCCACTTGGAGCCAAGCATACACCCCAAGGTTTACTAGTTAAGCCTTGCTTAACACTTTTCTCTCATGGAAGGATGCCCTTGACAATCCATCCATGCTCAAGTGATTCAATCACTTTCATCTATCAAAGACCTAGATCTATAACCAACACAACAACCTAAGAACATAATAGAAACCAATACAAGTCATAGTCATAGGCTATTCTATTCATGCTTCATAACAAACCCAATTCATTCTATCCTCATTCACATCTAGATTACAATATACTCAAGTAATAGGTTTCTTTTAAGCAATTCTCATCACATTCCTCACTAGTAGGTGAACCTATCCATAATTCATCTTTAAGGTTCAATTCAAACTTCAAAAGTTAAGATCAACCCTAATTAACAAGGTCTAGTCCGATTCACATTTACATGATCCTAACTATGATCAATTAACATTTAAGACATTGAAATAGGAAGATCAATTTAGAACATTCAATCTTGCCTCTAATGGCCTAAGCCCACAATGATCACCTTCATAAACTTAGATTAGGTTTTATCAAGGAATCCACATGAAAACATCATATAATCATTATAAAAACATAATTCAAACATAATTGAATGCTATCCACTACTTTGGAATCACAATCAAGCCTTACCCATAACGTGATTACAACCCTAGCTAGATTGGGGTATTTTGGATTCGCAATTGAGGGATATCTATGGGGGCTCCATGGGTGGAAAAACCCATGGATGAAGGAGCTTACATACCTTCAATCAAAGCCCCAAACAAAGCTTGAATCCAATGGAGAAACGACCTAGATTCTGCCCTTCTTCTTCTTCTTCTATTCTAGAGAGAGGATTTCTTAGAGAGTAATTTGGGGGTCTTTAGATGAATGACTTAAAGTGATTAGTTTGGGGGGTCTATTATACTTATATAGGTGTTAATTTAACTCATTAACCGACCTATATTAACTCCTAATTAATAACTAACCCAACCCCTAACTTCTAACTTAAAACGAAAAGCTGAAAAGCTGAAAAACTGGTAACATCTATGTTTGGCCATCCACGGACCGTAGATTGATCTACTGTCCGTGGTTTGGTCTCGTGGTTTGGGGACTGACAGTTCTTCACTATTTCGGACATAACTTTTTACTGCGAGATCGGAATTGGGCATACTCAGCGGCGTTTGAAAGAGGACTCGGAGACATTTCATTGGATAGGTAATGGCCCACCTAATTCTTTGAGCTATGAGATATGACCATTTGAAGTTGACCCTCACTTACCTTGGCCGACTTCTTGACAGCATAACAGGTGCCATCTATGGCACCCCATCCACGGATCGTGGATGGGTTGATGCCTCATGTTGTGCAACCATAGATGGGGGCTGGGGATCAACATTGAGGGCCAAGCCTCACTAGACTAAGTCCCCACCCACGTCCACGACCTACGGGGAGTGGACTGGTCTAAGGGGCGTAGATGGGAGTCGTAGGTCATGCTGCTTTTGACAGCTTTTTGGCTAAAGTTTTGGTCCTCCTCAAGGACCCCTTGGGTGGTCGTACCCGGACGTTTAACCCCTAAACTTGCTATGCTAAGTACGGGAGCCATTTATTTTGATTTTAACCCTCATACGATACTCCAAACCTCACCCCAAAGGCTCTAGAACTCACTATTTCAACTAACTAAAACATGGGGTGTTACACAATGAGACAAAGAAAAGCCAAGGATCTTAACCAAAACTCGCACTTACTAAACTTTGGGAAGAGTTTTTGGTCCTTGAGGACTTGCAACACAATCTTCAAATGATCAGTATGCTCATCTTCACTCTTTTAATAGATAAAGATATCATCAATGAACACGATTACGAACATATCAAGGTATTGCCTCAACACCCTATTCATTAAATCCATAAATGTAGCGGGAGCATAGTCAAGCCAAAGGACATTAATAAAAACTCATAATGACCATATCGTGTTTGAAACGTCATCTTCGGAATGTCATCATCCTTCACCCTCAATTGGTGATAACCTAGCTAGAGTTCAATCTTGGAGAAGTAACTTGCTCCTTGTAGTTGATCAAACAAGTCATCTATCCTTGGAAGAGAATACTTATTCTTAATGGTAACCTTATTCAACTAACGGTATCGATACACATATGAAGTGAACCATCTTTCTTTCGAACAAACAAAACTCCCCATGGAGAGATACTCGATCGGATCAAACTCTTACCGAACAAAATTTTTTAATTGCTCCTTTAATTCCTTAAGTTCCATAGAGCCATTTGGTAAGCAGAAATAGAGATAGGTTGTGTATTTGGGAGAAGGTCAATACCGAAGTCTATTTCCCTTTCGGGAGGAACATCGGGTAGATCATTAGGAAACACTTCTGGAAACTCATTTACAGTGGGGACTCACTCAAGAGTAGGGTTTGGAATCCATATCCCTAACCCGAACAAGATGGTATATGCAACCCTTAGAAATCACCGTACTAGTTTAAATACAAGAAACAAACCGACCTTTTGGCATAGAATTTCCTCCTTCCCACTCTAGGATAGGCTTATTTGGAAATTGAAACTTGACCACTCGGGTTCTACAATCAATAGAAGCATAACAAGAATGCGACCAATCCATACCAAGAATAACATTGAATTCTAGCCTATCACGCTCTACAGGATCAACATGAGTGACTCTATGGGACAAGGAGACGGAACAATTTCTATAGACCCTTTTAGCCATAATAGATTCACCGATAGGAGTACAGAAACAAAAAGTGTCTAAAAACACATCACAAAGAATATCAAACCTCATAACCACATATGGCATAACATAAGACAAGGTAGCACTGGAATCAAGCAAAGCGTAGGCATCAAGATGAAAGAATTTTAACACATCGATAACCAATCGGGAGAACCCTCTTGCACATGGAAAGTCTTGAGTGCATAAAAAAAATTTTGCTTTCGACTCTCAGTAGAACCTGACGAAAGATTAAGTTGAACCCGTCAATGATTATCTCCTTCATTCTTAGAAATTGAGGGGCAATCCCTTATCTTGTGATCCGTCTTTCCACAAACAAATCATGCATGAGAACCCGCTAGACATCTACCATCATTCTTCTTTCCGTATTTAGCACAAGTACACAATGAAGATCCACCACCATTTCCTCCTTGAGGCTTAGGTCTAGGCACCCTATCTTTGTTGATTCTAGGAGGAGCATTAAAGAAGCCTTGGCCACAAAACCATTGTCAGAACTTAGAACAACCATGTCCATCGCACCTTGAATGTGAAAAGTCACCATCACCGATCCTTTCCTTATTTGTCTCCCTAGATATTTCCTTAAACTTTTATTATTCTATTTGTTAAGATGCAACTTTAAAAGAGAAATGTCCATATCATTGAAGAGCATGACGGCACGACAGTCTTTGACTACCATCTCGAACACTCCCGAAACGAACTTGCTCATCCTTGCCCTAGGGTCGACAACCATAATAGGAGCATACCTAGACAATTGTGTGAACCTCAGAGCATATTCTTTTACACTCATGTTTCCTTGATGAAGGTTGTTGAATTCAAGTACCTTTGCCTCCCTCATCTCAAAGGGAAATAACCTATCAAGCAAAGCAAACCTTAAACTTTTCCCAATTGAGAGGACCCGCATCCACCCCCTTCTCCTCTTTCCATTAGTTGAACCAAACTTGAGCAGCACCATAAAGTTGGTAAAAGGCCAATTCCACCTTTTCTGCCTGCGTCACTCCCATGATCATCAACAACCAATACACTTTATCAATGAATTCTTGAGGATCTTCCTCATCCTTGGAACCATGAAACTCTGGAGGATTCATTCTAGTGAAGTCCCTCACTCTAGATGTCATCGTACCCACATTTGGGTTCACCTGGACCACAACCTCCCTATTGTCTTGAGCTATCATGGCTTGAGCCAACACTTGAAAAACAGCCCTAAACTCTGCATTAGTTACTTGCTCAGCCAAAGGGTAGACTAGAACTTGAGGATCTTCTCATTCCACATTCTCATTCACATTCCTCCTAACATAAGCTCTTCGAGGGGCCATATCTTGAAAACCATCGGATAGGGATTAAGACAAGGACACATACAGTTACACTTTATCTCATGACTTTAGAGTAATGACAAAAGTGGAGTTTCCCAATTATCTTATATATTCCTATTCATAAATGTGACGCATTAAACACTCATAAACAAGACTCTACTCGATGTGGCTTAGAGACTTCCTAGGACCTTTCTAAACCTTGTGCTCTGAAAACCAAGTTTGTCATGACCCAAAGTATACCCTAGACGTGTCATGGGATATCAGACACCAAGTGGCCCTACACAAGCCACTTAGCATACATCATACAAGAAAATAGAATTGAAAGTGTTCAAAAGATAGTGTTATATCATAAAGAATTTACAAAAACGTAGCGGAAGTCTAACATAGACTCGAATCCATCTAATACATTAAAAGAGTGATTGAGGTGTAACCAATACATCATATAAAATATCCAAAAGTAAAGATAATAAGCAATAAAGAGTTTGGTCCTCAGAACATGAGGACTCACCAATCTTCAAAGCTACAAAGTTAGTCACTAGGCATGATTATGCGGAATAGGAGGGTCAGACCCTACATTAGTGAAACAATGTAGGAAAGAGTATGTGATAATACATAGAATATACCAAGTATGATAGCAATGCATAAGAGTTATAAAACATGCTACAAGCAATTTTTATGACATGCAATGACCAAGTTAAAACATAATATAAAAGGTTAGAAAACATAATCCTGATCATGGTCAATGCAAATGAAATCTTCTTTAAGCAAATGAAAGATACTTCTAGAGGTAACCTTACTTCATTATTGTGGCAAGTAGCCATTAACCAACATATAGACTGTGTGAGCTATAACATGGAATCCGGTGTTTATCCCGTACTGAAAGAGATGTCCTTACTTGCCAAGGTAACAACCATAAACTTCTAGCTTATGTGGATCAACTAGCTAATGTATATCTAAGGCAACCTATGGTGGAACATAGTTTATGGGACATTGGTAATCACCTCTTGTCCACTCGGTGCTAAGCATAAATCCCACGGAAAAGTCATTAGTCTTAACTTGTCTTATCATTAAGATATATAGGTAATCCCCACTTGTTTTATCATCCATGAAAGGCGCATCAAGTAGTCAATCCAAGCTAGGTTTCATTAGAATAGCTCATAAATCTTGATTCAAAGTTTAGTTGAGAAAACCTTTCAACTCTAAGAATCCTTTATATGAGAAAACCCTTTCACATTCATGTATTGAGTAGTATGTGAGAAATCTTATCACAACAACAACTACGGACCCTGTTAACGGTTCGACCCACGGTTCGTAAGTCCAACTACGAACCATCATGGTCACTCGTTGTTAAGGTTTAGAGACTACACTTTTGGACCCACAACGACGGGACCCATGTATGGTCTATGGGACCACTTACAGATCGCACATTCCAACTTTAGATCCCAACTTTGACTTTCAAAATTTCACTAAGTCTGGGACTCATCTATGAGACCTACTTAAAACTCGTAATTTATACGAAGAATCATCCTGGTGATCTGTAGAAAGGATACTGGGACTTAACATTTTAACCTAGATAAACTCACCACCTACAGCCCCCACCTACGATCTGTGGTTTGTCCTACAGACCATCGGTGGTTCCGTCGGTACTGACACCAGATCTAGGAAACCTACAATTTTCCTTTGTTTCAAATTTGAGGTGTTAGAACTCACCATCATCGAGGCATCATTGTTGTAGCTCTGGAAAAAAAATCTCTCTAAAACAAACCCTTTAACCATGCCACTACATCCTGATGAAATCTCCATAAGCTTCCCAAAGGAATCTAGTGTATATGCGGTGTATACTATTGGCGGTCTCCAATTTATTGGCATATCACACAACATCGTTGCCATTGTTCTTTCATATAAGAATATCGTACCTCAAATCTGCTCTTCCATTAAGGTAAACAACTTTTGATAATTTACGTGTGAAAGTGAAAACAGTGATATGTTCAGATATAAACATTAAGGGGATGCACCTGAAACAACTAATAATATCCTAGTGGAAACACAATGCTTCACCAAAATTACAAGGGAGGACAATCTAGAAGAGGAGGAATAATAAATCATGTTACTATTATCAGTGTAATGATATTTATACTTTATACTATTATATTTCCATTTTTAATGACTTTTCCTAAAACTAGATCTGGGAACGTGCATTGCACTTTTAACCAAAAATACTTTATATAGATTTTTTATTGCAAAGGACATATTTTATTCATGTTGGGATATGGAAGAATAATATTATAGGGAATGGGTAGTTCAATTGTGGGTGGAGCATGCAAGACATTCATAAGTGAATGTTGTAAGTCTCCATTGCCATTCTCATACCCTTCGAGACTACCTGGCCATGAATGTTGGAATTTGAACTACAATCATTACTTTTTGATTCTCAGAGTTGTAGTGGGGATCAAAGGGGGAGATGCGTAAATGATAGTTATCCCTACAATTTGGGAATTTACTAGGTATAGAGGGAAGGGGTATTTTTGGAGGGCCTTATTACGCCTACTCTAAATAATAGTGTAATTAAAAGATATATGTGTCCAACTGGACCATTTACTCAGTCAATCATAAGTGATTGTCTCACATGCATCATTAAATTAATTCAATCAATTACTTTAATTAATTTATTTAGAAAATATATTTGGACTTTTAATAAATTAAAAACAACTGCCCAATCATCCTTGTCCTTTTTCTTCATAGGATAAGGCACATAACACACTTCAATTGCTAGCATCACAAGAATTAAAGATTCATATTCTTTATATCGACGATGATGGTTAATAACAATCAATTTATAGTGATTATACTGTTAACACCAATATCCATAGTTAGATCAATTCACTCAAATTTGAATAATATAGTTAGCTCTAATGGTTTTCACAATATTTAACTTATATAATCTCTTTTATATATGCATAGTAATCACAAAAAATTGGATTTGATTTCATTGCTCATTGTTGATCTTGCATTACCATCACATTCATGTAAAACTTGTATCCATAAATAAAATATAGTGTCCCTCGTTGATTAGGAACACTTTCTTCTCGTTATATGGAATTATTTACGAAAAAGAGTAAAAAAAAGTCTTTAATTAAGCGATGTGAAATTGAATAAAAATGTCATTCGTTTATAATTTGGTCCAAAAATGCCGCTATTGTTACTTTTTGGACAAAAATATTCTTTTACTTATAAAGATATTATTTCTTTTATTTTTACACACAATATTTTTCTAATAAAATATTATTTTTCAAATCCCTTTAACCAAAAGTGGAAAGTAATTGTTTTTCTTCGCAATATCTTTTTATCAATTTAAATAGAATTACCCTATATACATTTTAACTGGTAATATAGGTCATATATATAACTATCATAGTAACCTTGTGATTGATTTTTATTCAAATTATGATTAAAAAACCTTCTAATAAAAATATTTTATTGCTTAATTTTTACGAATTGAATATAATTAATATTTACTAATATATTCCTTGATTTTAAAGTTAATATGAACAAATAGTCATCATAACTCCATGATGGTTTAAAGATATTTTGTGATCTGAAGCAATGTAATTGATTAATGTGTTTTATGACATTATGATTGTTGTATCTTAACATTGAAATTAAGGATTATATTAGTAAATGCTTAAAAGGATGAACTTGTCACAAAATCGACTCATGTCTTATAGTGCAAGGAACATATTTAATAGCACATGTCGTACAATCTATGCCTATGTATTTTCTCTCAGCTATGAACTCCCTAGTATGTGTGTTAAATGAACTTCAGAAGCTTTTTTCTAAGTTCTTTTGCGGCGATTTCACTACTTCAAAGAATAAATCGGGTGTTTTGGAGTAGTATGTGTTATCCAAAATAAGAAGGGGGACTAGGACTTAGGTCATTACATGATGTATTCAAAGCACTCCTTGCTAAGCTTTGGTAAAATTTTAGAACAACCACTTCATCTTTGTTGAAAAAGTATTGCAAGAAATTCTACCAAACTATAGCAGTCACATATAGTACCTTTTATATAGAAATGAACTAGGATTTAGGATTGAGTAACCTCCAAGAACCCTAGTTGGAATTAAACACACCTTATAGAGTCCCAACTCGAAATGAACAAGTTTTATAGAGTCCCACAAAATTTCAATTTATACAAAGGCCTCCTGCATCAAGGTTTGTTGGAGTGTAGACTTGTTGAAACTCAAAGATGAGGCTTGAAGTACTCATCATTCTTCCACCTTTGCGGCTTCAGATTTTCAAATGTGATTTACGAGAAGAGAGATGAAGGGAAAATTTAGTCTCACTGGTATGCCAAAATTTGTTTGCAACAAATTTTTAAGCGACAAAATAAATTGCAATCACAAATAAAATATGAAGAAAAATCATTTCATTGATAAGAATATGTTGGTATAAATTTGTTCCTCAAGGGCCGTTAGTGGCGTATTTTTTGAACTAGGATGATTTGGATTTGACCTCTTTATGAATATTCCATGAATTTGTTAAATATTTGGGATATCTTTTCAAGGAAATATAATACCATTTATATAGGCATGAACTAGGGTTTATGATTGAATAGACTTCAAGAATCCTAGTTGGAATTAAACACACCTTGTAGAGTCATAACACGAATTGAATACGTTTTGTAGAGTACCACAAAAATTCAATGTCTACACCATTATGGAGATCATAAAATCCCACATAAATGATAATCAAAAGAGTATTCCTTAGAGTATGGGCAATACCTAAGTAAATTTCACTAATAAATCAACATGGAAGATAATGGGGAAAAAACAGCAAATTAGAGCAGATTATGAAATATTTAGGCCAGGAGGCATTCTTTTAAGGTGATTTTTTTCCTATGGAGGGCGTAGAAAAGGAGAACACCTATGGATAATAATCTAAAGAGAATGAAAATTCACAGTGTTAGAGATGTTAGTGTTGTCCAACAAGGGAGGAGGAAATATTGTCACACACTTTTCTTATAACCTTCATAGCCCATAGGCTTTTGAGGCAGTTTGCTATCTTTGCAGATATAAACATGTAGGGGATGCATCTACAACACCTAATTTTGTCCTTCCTTTCTTCTAATTTATTTCGTTGAGTTTCTAAATTGTTAATAAGTTGAATACTTTATATTTTACTATTATTTTTGCTTTTTCCTATTGTTACCGTATTTATCTATTAAATACTATTACTTTAACTTTTATTATGATTTTCATAGTTTTATTATCATTTTCACTATTTTAAAACTATATATTTTATTATCAACATTACTATTATTACTTTATTGTCGTCTTCTTTATAATAGATTGTCATTACTTTATTTCAAGTTTCTTAATTACTAAACTTTTTACATAATATATATTAAACTAATTATTAAATAAGAAGCTCAAAAGAATAAATTTGAAATAGAAAAGGGCCATAAATCATTCAGCCATCAAGGCCCAATTTATTTGTCTCAAATCCATAACAAATATCTTGAAAATATATCTCATTTAGCCTAATACACAAAATTCTCTAGAATATCTCTTTAATGACTAATGTATCTTACATTTAATTTTGGTCAAACAAATCCACTGAAACATCTCCCATTTCTTCACTATATTTCCTCTTTACCAAAGAAGAGATTCACCATTTTTGGTGAAATCATTGACCAAGCTACAGTGTCAAAAGCATCTTCAACTATTCCATCCGTTACTCACTCCAATCCGTGACTCCTGAAGCTACAAGATTTTGAATTTCAAAATCTCAAGAAGCCCCATTTTTTGCCTATAAATACTACTCTAAATCATCAATCTAAAGAAGGTCTTTTACTCTCACAAGCTTGAACATTTTCAAGAACACCACTATTTAACATCTCAATTTCATCTTATGAAAATATCTTCTACTCTAACCTCTGTTTTGCTTGATTTTGTCAAAGGAACGAGTTTAGATCTTTGATCGATGACCCAGTTGATTGCTCCATAAGAGGTACACTTTTGGATCAATTTTGAGTCTCCATTTGAGACTATTTGTTGCCATGAAGCTACCATTGATGCATTCCTCCACTGGATCACTCCTTCATAGATCTGAATGTTTGTGTTGTACATATACAGTGAAGCTAAACGTCGAACTTAACTTTGTTCTCTCGGGAATAAGTTGGATTGTTACTATTACTCTACTTTTGTTTTCAGGTAGCTCTTTCCTCTTCTCTATTTTGTGTGTGTGTTTGTTAATCACTCATTCTTAAGTATTTCTTGGGTAATGATTTAGGGATAACACAGATAACTAATTTAAGCTAGAGATGTTATCGACGTTTGGTTGTGCAGTAGTTTAGCTTATTAATGATCTAATCAATTTGGTTATGGAGCTTTACTTTAGTAGTTATCCCAACTGATTTTTCTTAAAGTCCTCTAACATTTTCTAAAAAGGTATACCTTATTGCTTGTAAGTCTTTTCCTTAATTTATCTAATTAGTGAGCTAGTTTTATTTATTACACTTAGCCTAATTAATTAATAAAGTTTGACCGGTTAACCATTTTAAATGGATATTAAAGGATGACGAACCCCTTTCCTTTAGATTAATTGAACCCCTACTTAGAATTTCATGTTTAGTAAGACCTTCAAACAAAGTTCACTTTAGAATTGATTTTAAACATTGTAGGTGCCCTAATTTACCATAAATAATTAGGTGGCAGCTCCTTAAACTTAGAAAATTTATTTGGAAATTACCAAAATGTTGTACACTATTTTGACCCGATTAATATGAGGTATAACAATATCCTGGTGGAAACACAATGCTTCACCAAATTTAGAAGGGAGGACAATCTAGAAGCGGAGGAATAATAAGTCATGTTTTTTGTTAATTGTGTAATGATATTTATACTTTATACTATCATATTTCCATTTTTAATGACTTTTCCTAAAACTAGTTGTAGAAACTTGTGTTTCACGTTTATCCCAAAATACTTCATACAGATTTTGTATTGCAAAAGGCATATTTTATTCATGTTGGGATATGAAAAAATGACATGATACAGAACGAGTAGTTCAGTGGTGGGTGGAACATGCAAGACATCCATAAGTGATTGTTGTAAATCTCAATTGTCATTCTTATACCCTTCGAGACTACCTGGGCCATGGATCTTAGGTTTTGAACTACAATAGTTACTTCTTGATTCTCAGAGTTATGGTGGGGATCAAAGGGGCCTATGCGTAAATGGTAGTTGCCCCTACAATTTGGGCGTTTACTAGGTAGAGGGAAGGGATATTTTTCGGTTCATTGTGCAAAATTGAATTTGTGAACTAGTGCTTAGGGGGAGTGATTTGCTTCTCCTTTGTTGAGAGTGTAGTGGAAGACTGGGTACTAAAGAAAGTCAGGCTATGAGTCATTATGTAACACATCTTGAATTAGACCATCTTATCCCAAGTAACATCTAAGTGATCTAATGACTAATTCATTTAAACTTGACACTTTTTTTATTCACCCATTTAATACCCCATGCAACAGCTATTAAAATCTCAACAAATTAAAATTGAACCTATAATTTTAATAATACTTAAATATAATGCTAATAATAAAGATGTAAGCACATTAAATTTATAAACGACTTCTAGTTTCGATCAAATTTGAACTCTGTATCTCCTAAATAATAAGTTTTAGTGACGTGGACTGTCTTCTTTTTTATAGGAAATTCAATAGAGATTACACAAACCAGCAAGAACCCCAAAATTATATTTATGAGATGTAGAATTCAAATTTGACAAAATGTAGAAGTCATTTAAAAATTTAATGTGTTTATGTCTTTATTATTAATATTTTATTTAAGTATTATTAAAATCATGGGTTCAAATCTAATTTGTTAAGATTTTACTAGTGGTTGTACGGAGTATTAAAGAATCAAACGGGTCAAGTTAATAAATGAATTATTTGTTAAATCACTCAGATGTAACTTGGAAAAAGATGTTTTGATTCAACATGTGCTAAATAATGAGTCCTAGTCCAACTTCCTATAATACAAAAACTTATGTTGCGCTCTCAATAAAGGAGAAACAAATCACCTCCCCTAAGAACTACTTCACAAATCCAATCTTGCACGGTGAACTAGAAATAACTCTTCCCTCTCTACCTAGTGAACACCCAAATTGTAGGGGTAACTACCATTTGAGCATCTGTCTCTTTGATCCCCACCATAACTCTAACATCCTGGTTTGAAATAAGTTTTCAAGGTTACTCCTTGATCTTCAATGTACTCATGGAGAATCATGAAGTAATAATTGTAGTTCAAAATCCAACATTCATGGCCCAGGTAGTCTCGGAGGGTATGAGAATGGTGATGGAGACTTACAACAGTCGCTTATGGATATTGTCCATGCTCCACCTATCACTGAACTACCCATAGCCTATCATGTCATTTTCCCATATCCCAACATCTATAAAATATGTCATTTCCAATCCAACATCTCTATGAAGTATTTTGAGTTAAACATGCAACACATGTTTCCCGAACTATTTGAAGGAAAATTCATTACAAAATGAAAATATGATTGTATATATATCATTAAACCAATATTACAAATGTTATTTAAAGGAACAATACTTTTAATGTTAAAAAAATTAATTTCATGCACAGGTGTACGCTTTTATGCTGTAGACTTACATTTTTATGCATGCGCTTCTGCTCCAAATTATAGTGCGCATGACCAATTGATTTACACCTTTTATTTGTTTCCTAATGCATTTTTTATACGCTCCGCACGAGACTCGCATAGAAAGTTACATTGAAAACACTAGTCCAATATACTCTTGTATAGAAAAATTTAACTTTACGAGGTTAAGGCCAAAGAACACATCTCAAGTGAAGGTGACGTGGAATGTTGCCTTTAATTAAGGAAATTCCATAGAGAATACACACACCAACTCTCAGAACAAGAACTCCAAAATTATATTTATAAGATGTAGAGTTTAAATTTGACCAAAAGTAGAAGCCGTTTCAAAATTTGATGTGGTTATATCTTTATTGTTAATATTATATTTGAGTATCATAAAAATTATGGGTTTAAATTTAATTAATTTAGGTTTTAGTAGTTGTTGTATTGGGTATTAAATGGGTCAAGTTAATAAATAAATTAGTCTTTAAATCACTCAGATGTTACTTGGGATAAGATGACCTGATTCAAGACGTGCTAAATAATGAGTGATAACCCAACTTCCTATAATACCCACACCTCCACTTCACTCTCAACAAAGGAGAAGCAAATCACCCCCCTAAGAACTAGTTAATAAATCCAATCTTGCTCAAAGAACCAAAAATATATCTTCCCTCTCTACCTAGTAAACACCTAAATTGTAGGGGCAACTACCATATATGCATTTTCCCCTCGAATCCCCACTAAATTTCTCACATCGTTGTTGTAAAAGAGTCTTCAAGGTTTCTCCTTGATTTTCGATATACTCATGGAGAATCAAGAAGTAATAATTTTTGTTAAAATCCCAAAATCCATGGCCCATGTAGTCTCCGAGGGTATGAGAACGACGATGCAGACTTACAACAGTCACTTGTGGAAGTTATGCATGCTCCACCCACCACTTAACTAGCCATTCCCTACCATTCCATTCTTCCATATCCCAACATGGATAAAATATGTCATTTGCAATACACAATCTATATGAAGTATTTTGTGATAAATGTGCAACGCACGTTCCCAGAATGTGTTTTAGGAAACGTCATTACAACATGAAAATATGATAGTATAAAGTAAAAATATCATAACACCAATAGTAAAAATATGACTTAAAGAAAATATTTTTAAAGTAATAAAAATTAATTTGATGCGCGGGTGTATGATTTTATGTTGGAGACTTACATTTTTATGTCGCGGGATTATGCTCCAAATTCTAGGGCATTTGTCTAATGGATTTATGCATTTTATTTGTTTTGAAAAACATTTTTTATATGTCCACCCCAAGACTCTCCCCGAAAACGCCATTGAAATCACTAATCCAATCTAGTCTTGTCTAGATTAATTTAACTTTATGAGGTTAGGGCATTATAATGAGAATGCCAAAGAACAATCTCAAGAAAAGGTGACGTAGAATGATGTCTTCCGTTAAAGAAATTCAATAGAGATTACACACACCAACTATTAGAACAAGAACTCAAAATTATATTTATGAGATATAGAGTTCAAACTTGACCAAAAGTAGAAGCCGTTTCAAAATTTAAGGTATTTATATCTCTATTATTAACATTAGATTTAAGTATCATTAAAACTAAGGGTTCAAATTTAATTTGTTGAGATTTTTATAGTTGTTGTATGGAGAATTAAATGGGTGAATGAAAATGGGTCAAGTTAATAAATGATTCAGTGATCAAATCACTCGATGTTACTTGGGATAAGATGATCAGATTCAAGTTTTGCTAAATAATGACTCGTAGTCCAACTTCCTATAATACCCAAACTTCCATTGAACTCTTAACAAAGGATATGTAAATCAGTCCGCCTAAGCACTAGTTTAGAAATCCAAGCATGCACTAACCCATAACTATATCTTTCCTCTCTACCTTGTGAATGCCCAAATTGTAGGAGCAACTAGCATCTATGCACCAACCCCTCTGATCCACACCATAGCTCTGACATCCTGCATTGAAATGAGTCTACAAAGTTACTCCTTGATCTTCAATGTACTTATTGAGAATCAAGAAGTAATGATTGTAGTTCAAACCCCAAAATTCATGGCTTAGGTACCCACGGAGGGTATGACAATGATGATGGAAACTTACAACAGTTACTTATGGATGTCATGTATGATCGCCCACCACTAAACTACATGTTCCCTATTATGCCATTCTTCTATATCCCAACATGGATAAAATATTTTACTTGCAAAACAAAATCGATGTGAAGTATTTGGGGATAATGGTGATGGAGACTTACAACAATCACTTATAAATGTCATGCATGCTCCCCCATGGTATTTTCCTCATACCGAAAGAAGGGGACTCTACTTGCCAATGCAGCATTTGTACACGTCATCTTTTGCTAAAGTGGATCCACTAGCTAGTTATTTAAGACAGTCCTATAGGGGCACGTAGTTAGGTACTAGAGGTTGCTACTAGAGACTATCCTATTTAAGCCTCCACCTTAAAGCTTTTTCGGTGTTAATTCAAAGTCCTAATGGAATAGATAAAATTCAAATTTCATAAACAAATATCATACATGGAAAATTACAATTAAGTTATTAATCAAAGCTTAAATCATCATAGAGTAGCTCCTTAAACCATGTGTGAGAAAACCTTTCACCATCCATGATCTTTTCATAATAGCTAGATAAGACTTATAGTGATTAACTTCATACTAAAAGTAACAAACTACTAATGATATTAGTTTTAGAAAACATGATCAATGATCATTGATGATCTAGATACCATACTAATTAAGACCTAATATAGGAAAATAAATCAAAAGCATTGATGGCAAATCTAGATGTTATTCATGGCAACTGGCCAAACTTCATAGAACATATAGATACCTTCATCTATAAGCTTACTTAAGTTATAAACATTGCTTTCATAAAACATGCATAATTTTCATAAAACATGTTCATAGATTCATAACTTCATCATGTGTTTATAGTCTAAAATCATCGATCATGCATGAGTTCATATGAATTCAACTCAAAATCATATAATTACTTCAATTCATGTATTAAAAGATAGAAAACAATCAATTGAATCATAATTGAAAAGAATCCATGAAGATTGAATAAAACCCTAACTTTAAATTGAGAATCTAACTTGTAAATTGGAAGATCTTTAAGGAACCCTATGGAGGAAAGGACTCCATAGGTGAATATTAACATATCTTAGTGATCAAGGCCCAATAGCTGTAGTGAATTGAAAATCTTAATGTGAAACACTAGCTTCTTCTTCTTTAGCGCTCTAGAGAGAATTTTGGGGATGAACTTGGAGGGAAATTTATGATTTAGGGGAATGAATTAGAGTGGGTAGTTTTAGGACTCATATCACTTATATAAGTCTTAGAATAGGGGTTAAAACGTCAGCTTAGGTGTTAAACACATAGAGGAAAGACCAAAATGATTCTAACTTAGAGGCTGAAGGGTGACTTATATCAACCCCTAAACGGTCCGTATAACTCTTCAAGGGTGGTATAGGGGACTATCCTGGTGACCCCAAATCGTGGAAGCCCTAAATAGCTGAGCCACCTCCCTAAACAGGTTGTGGTCCCCTTCACGAGCTATTTAAGCTTTCGTGATGGTCCATGGTCTATCTTACGTGTGTGGACATGCCCATCAACCCACTTTAACCTTTCTCAATGCCCGAGGTATTATAACATCTCCCCCTTTGGGGACATTCATCCTCGAATAGAACTCAAGCTAGCATGAAAAAAGTTGGAAAGAAACTATCAAGGATCAAAATGCAAATCTAGTCCAAGCTAAAATATACTTTAAAACATCCTTTCATAAACATACATGAAAATCATACACAAATTCACTTCCTCATGAAGTAATCAATCAAGCTAAATCATATTTCAAAATCAAAAATTATCATGAGCATGCGTGCATGAGGAAACATAAGAATTATTAATAACACAAAAATCCTAATGAGTGAACATGAGTGGCTGATTCTTCAACGTACACTCGAAGATAACTAAAAGAGATAGGGATACTAAGACATCACATCACCTCTGGCCCTTCACCTACCATACCATAGAAAGAACCCTTCCAAAAATTTAAATTGTGCCATACACACCCACCATGAAGCACACTGTCACGACCCGGGAGCACCCCCTAGTCGTAACCGGCGTACTCGACCTCGAAGAGGTCTAATACAAGTCTCTTAGCATTCATTCATCGCATAGACACTAAAACCATAAGGAATTTAAAACTTTCTTTACCAAGAAAACATTTCATAATAAAAAATATAGCAAGCGGAAGACTTTCTAGACTTTATACATGATGTCTCAAAACCATCTAATACTTTAGA